>VUQG01045462.1:6360-26679 GCA_015106755.1 Etia nguti | reverse complement strand
CTAAGCTTTGCCTCCGCCTGCGCATGAGTAAGACTGTTTACTGTCACTACGAGTGTTTTTGGACAGCTTGTCGTATCCTGCATCTAACACCTGTTCTCCCCCACTTTCAGTGACTAACCCTTACCTCTGCCACACAAAACTCAAGAGACCCCCCGAGTAATAGTAAGCACTTTGAGCACCTTTCACCGTTGTTCGCTGTTTGCGTCAATTGCACCACTGTAAATAAAGCGTTGTCACCCTCAGTCCCTGCGCCTCCGAGTGTTGTCTGCCTTGGAGTCCGTTTTCCACTGGCCTCAGGCCGTGACACTTTGATTATACAACTAAAACAATATCAAGTTACTGGGGTATGGTTAAACATTTTACATCAAAGCAGCACCACTTTTTGTGTAACAAATCTGTAACAGAACACAGGTACAGACTCACCATCATGTCCAGTGTTTTGTTTGCCAAATTTTAAACCTTTTTTCTGATTAAATATTCTAATTAAAACTGTTAAAACCGTGATGGCCTACAAACGTAAGAGGAGAAACATGAGTAAAAGAAAACTACATTAATCATTTCTAGGGTTTACGTTGGAAATATTCAATATGCATTACTGTATAACACATTAACCAACATACTATAGAGGAAGATCCTAAAGACAGAAATGAAATGGAGTGATTTATAGTAATTTTACTATAAGGAAGCGTTGCATTTTTCAAATCCTGATTCTCTAGTTGACATTTGCGTACTCCTAAACAGAGTCTGTGGAGGAAGTGGTTTCCAGTTTGCTCCACATAAATAAAGGCATTCTTCTGAATCACAATCACATTTCACTGAGAAATAATCACTAAACACAGCAGAGAAAGTCATGGTGCTAAGCAGCTGCTACAAACAGATGTAGTTTTAACGGTCATTTCAATTGAATTCAACTTTATTTATACAGCATCAAATCACAACAATCACCTGAAGGTGCTTTATATTAAAATACATATTTTGACAGCATCTTGCCTCTGGCTGCTTTCTTACCCTCCTGTAGGGACAACCCACAGGAGTGTACCCTCACCTGTTCCTGTTGAATCACGTGTTGGCACACCTGCATTTTATCAGATCATTTCCTGCACATGAAAGAACTGCTTCTCCATTCCTTCTCGATTCGTCACCAGATCTTTATAGTTATCAAAGCGGTAAGAGACTTTGAATGCTTTTCAATTTAATTGCTCTCACTACTTGTTCTCTGCATCAGATATCCCCTCCACTGATCCAGTCTGCTTTTGCTCAACCACAGAAACATACACTACCTGTTGGAAATACTTCTCAGGTAAGAATCCTCTGAAAAGATGCTTACCTGTGACTGATCGGAAACTACAGTGCAGAAATTTGCCCTGCAAAATTCACTTTTGTTTAGCATTAAAAACATGTTGAGCACACTTCTGCAAGTTCTTACATTATATGTGAATAAAACTTCATCAATAATTTTTTCAATGTATCTTTTGACATGAGTAAGCTTGACTTTAAGAAATATGGGTTACAAAAGGGTTTGCCGTGGGAATAAAGGAAATGTTCTGCTATCTTGTCATCTTGACGTAAGAAGGTCGGTGTTAGTTTGCTTTAATACAGCTTGTCTGCTCCTGTCTACATACCCTCACCCTTTTAACGCAAGCTGGCATGCAAGGTTTTATCCTCCCCGTGAATGGTCAGGATCTCTTTATTTGCAGAAACATTTAAAGATGCTTACATGTCTCTGACTGGATCTTGTGTGCGGGCGGGTTCAGTGTTTGTGCATACAGTGCATGCAAGATTAACATCTTGTTTATGTCAGAGCACCTTTCTTTCTCAAGCATGAAATCACCTCCTACCTTGTTGTGTTTTGTAGCTAAGGAGACCATTTATTGATAATGTGGGCCAACATCACACACATGCAAAGAGTTGCCTGTTTTGTTTCATACACAGTGCTAAACCAGTGCGGTAAGACAAAGGAAAAAGTAAAAAAATATATTAACATGACTACAAAACTTATAACCACAGCCGTTAGTTGTCTTCTGATAATGATTCCTATGAATGCTGTAAACAGTGTTCTCTTGACAAAGTAGCACAAAATCTTTCTGCTTGGCTGGATGCCATTAGAGGTTAGGATGGGAATTGTTTCACACACTGTGCACCTCTGAAAAGGGAGTGGATCCCTACTGTAGTGGTTCACAAATGTTCTTAACACACAAAAGGCTAAAGGTTTCAAGACCAGGAGAAGACACAAATTAGTAAAGGCATCTGCTGTAAAATTGGTGGCAAAGGTAACATCTGTCTGTTGTGGTAAGGGAGCAGCTGAAGGTACCTACAGTTTATGGACTTTGATTTCTTTTGAATCCAACCAAGTGGCCACTTCAGGAAGTGCAGGTTTTCTGAAGATGGCAACAATTAGGGAATAAGAAAGCAGCCAAAAGAAGCTTTCACTCAAAAAAGCTCACTAACCATGGATATGTTGTATATAAATCATGCAGTGTTTGTTCTTTTTTTGCTTTCTTTACGCTTGATGCTGGATCTGAATTTATATATCTCAGCCACTAGATGTCAGATTTGTATGTTATTGAGCTCACCTCAGAAACACTCACACAGTCTGTTTTTTGTCAGTTGGACTTTCAGTAGAAACCTACCAGTAGAGATCTGCCATCAGCCATACATACAGTAGAAGCCTTTTTTTAATCAAATCTAAGCTTTTCACATATTTACTTAATAATTTTTGAGGTGGGGGCTGATGGAACCTTAGCTTCATCAACTCTGACTTAAAAATGACCTTTTTGGGACTTTGGGCTGTGTTCCTGAAATTGGTAAGCATATAGAAAGACATTTCTTTTCAGCCCCTCATCTGGGCACCATGCCTCTCCCTGCCTTAGCTGGTGTGGTTCAATGTGTGGCGTGGATATGTGGGTACCTCTTCTTTTCCTTTTCCCCTTCCCTTTCCTTTCCCTTGGTCTGCTCCCCCTGAGCTGTGCTGGCCAGTTCGGTTGATCCGAGGTTCTCCCTACAATCCTGGAGCCTGACCGCCACTGTGTCTGGGACCTCTGGGACATGGTGGGCACCTTCTGCTCTGTGCGCAGGTGGCAGAGAGTCTGTTAGGGTTCCCTTAGCTCTTGCTGTGCTATGGTTCCTTTTCTTGGCAGTTCATACTGCCTGGGTGAGACCAGGATGTGTTGTGTGGCCTCGGGCACTGGTGGAGGCCTCCCTGCATGTTTTTGGCTCAGCACCTTCTTATCCACTCTGGCTTGGTCTTCACTATTGGTTGGGGCCACTTGGGGTTTCTGGGTTTGTGTTGGTTCTCGTCACCACTCCGTGTGTTAGTGTTCAGGTTCTGGTGATTTGCGTGTCCTTGGTGGTGGGAGTCCTCACGGTGTGGAACAGCCACATCCAAACAAGCTGATGGATGTCTAAACCTGTAGCTCATGGCACATATGACATTTGAGTTTGCTACCTGCTTCATCATTACATTTCATTACAGTAATACAATAAAGAAAAAAAAAGAGAATATCAGTCATTCAACAACAAAGTTATAACACTATGTTAGCAGCTAAAAGAATAAACTCAAACTCAGTGATTCAAATATAAGTTTCCAATAATATAAAGTGTATTATTTAGAAGCAGAACTGTCTGCATGACAATTTTACTTTTGTTCAGCTAGACAATACTTTAAAACCAAATGTATTGAGTGCATGACTTGCATCTCTAACAGTGTATTTCAAAACTGCAAACATGCATATTAAAAAAAAAAAAAATTGCAGTACATTATCTTTAATTGCATCATTATTTTTATTCAGTTAATTATTTTGTGGCCAACATTAATACAAGCAACACAATATTCCTGGAAAATAATCAGCAACAAATGTGAACCCATAGACTTTATGTTACTAAACAAACACAATGCACTCTTTCTGTTATTTGCTGTATGGGTTACATGCTTGCAGAGTAATTTAAATAAAATGCTTATTATAACCTAATCTAGTGTATTTTATAGTCTACAAGCCTTTAGTATATATTAAACAACCATAAATTTAATGTAATGTTTGGTTTTTAGAATACACAATTCTTTGATTGAATTTATGTGCAGTTTTTTGTTTATTGCCCTTCCTGTGGTTCCTCCTGAGTTTGAGTTGGTGGGACACCCTCTAAGAAGGTACAAAAGTACTTTGGTGTGTTTAAGTCAGGTTTCCTTAACAGCAAGTAGCATTTTGGGAAGTAGTAGGCTGCCAGAAGTCCAAAGTTGCTTGCCAGGCTGAAATAAACATGGACAATTGACCTGATCTTGTTATCATCTCTGTTGTTTTCTGTGTAGATTGGAATAAGGATCACCCAAATGACACAGTAGATCAGGGTGGAAAAGGTGATGTCCCTGGCTAGATTATACTGATGAAGAGGTTTCACTGCCATGAAAGTGGACATGAATGATGCAAGGGCCATTGCACCATTGAAACCTTGCATTAAGGCAAATCAAGGTGAAACAGGACATGAGAGGAATGATTCTACAAAGTCTATTGTCATAATTGCCATATATTCAGACAATGAAGGTCCTTCTTGAACAAACCAGCCACAGAGACCAGCCTGCATAGTGCAGCAGATCAGCACAAGCAGCCAGCTCACAGGGTCTCTTAATGTATACAGGTGAGAGGCAGCCATCTCTGGGAACTCTGTCACGTAGAGTATCTGTTTGAAAAGAAAGGTTACCATCAATCTTGTATTGTGTTCAACGGTATGTAATGCACTCTCCTACATAGGCAATGATTACAAAAACATCTGGGGTTATATCAAGTCACAGTTAGGTGGTTAGAAATTCATATTCTACAAAACTAAATAAGGAAGCAACTATATCAGTCATTGAAAGGCTAGTTTTGTAGACCTCAGAAGCTGCCATTTCATGTTTTTACTTAAGTGCATTTGAAGTGATTTGTTGGCAATATTTTTGAGTACACTAAAGTTGTTAATTATATTTTTATTGATGTTAATATAAATATGAATTGTACTTTGACAGACAACTCAAGCTTTATTTCCATACTATGCTGAACTTTTGAAAGTTCAAACCATTATCTTTATGTCTAACCAATTCTGTAGTTTCTACACACTGCCAATGTGTGGCAGTGTTTCACAAGTGTTTTCTTTATTTAAGCCTTTTTATGTTATGCTACTTCTGCTTCTACTCCACTATTATTTACAAATATTGCACTTTCTACTTCATACTAGGCCATTTATTAAACCTTTTTTTTAACTTATTATTTTACAGATAAATTGCGTTATTGAAGCTCTGCCAGTTATTGAACCTACCAGTAATATTTAAGTAAATAAAATAATCAACAGCTTCAGTGACCAAGTATCATAACCTATATGATTCTTATTTCACATATCATGTATATTAAAATAAAAAAAAATTGCAAAAAGCTCATTCAACACAATTTTGTGTTGGATAATGTTACACAGCACAATGTATCATTTGATGGGAGACAGGCCTGCGCATGAGCCTGAAATTGTGCCCAGTGTTTTCTATGGCATTTTATACTGAGTTTAAGTTATGATTAAATATTCTAAGTTCCCGAGTTTTTGCCTTTGCATGTTTCCTGGCTATTCAATTAAAAAAGTCCTAGAAACACCCCTGATTATAATAGCATCACTCTGAGAACTTTAGCAGTGCTGGCAGGGAGAGGAACTCTCATTATGGTTATTTTTTAGGTTACACTACCTGCAGGTTTTTTTTTATGAGAAATGCGTGAGCGTATCTATCTCTGACAAGAATTCAAATAAGCAAGGTCAGATATGTGAGACAAGAGTGAACAACCACATTACCGTTTTTTGCCTGGTATGTGCCAGCAAGACAGTCAATGCAGTCAAAACAGCAGGAATGGAAGCCTTTGACTCTGTGGACCTGACCTGCGTCACATTTTGCTGAACAGTTTGATGTAGGAACCTGCAAAAGTTGTGGTAAATAATTCAGGAATTGAAACTGAGTCATGATTTTACTAAATTGGTTGAAATACCTTTTACACAATTTATTTTTAAAAAAGTTACCTTGTCAGCTGACCATTTAAAGAGGGCCTCATTGAGGAACAGTTTCTCTTCGGTATAATTTCCCACAGTTTTAAAATTCACTTTTGATGGGTGTTTCCAGTCCCATTGAATGACATTGTAACCCATGTTTGGGTTGCCATTATTGTCAAACTCTAGATGTGTCCCATATATGTTAACAGAAGTGTTCCTTAAAGTCTCCAACAGCTGCAAAATGATGTTTTTTTTTAATGATTTGATTATTGTTGTTATGGATAAACTTGATTGCAAATTGTGTGCAGTCACCCATATACTAGAAAAAATAAATCACCTTCCAGGGATAGATTTTGCTTCCAGATCCCCACTTACAGGCAATTGAATTGCACTCCAGCAGGTTACGCAGTGCCTGTGCTACACTGTAAACAGCAGCATACACACTGAAAGCTGATGTCTGCACCACAGGTCCTTTCACTATGCTAATGTTGTCTGGTGACAAATTCCAGCATTGTGGGCAGCGATTGTTTGGATGATCAAGATTTGTGGTTGGAGTGGATGTCTTTGCCCGCTCTTCACTGAGTTTCTTGAAGAGCTCCATTGCATAATCGGTGAACAAGCCAAGCCTGCCTATTTTGTCAATGAATCCAATGACTGTTCCAATTTTATCAATGTTGGGCAGAGAAGTCACTTGAGTATCGATGGCCCAACTTGTGCTCGCAATCCATACAGCCGTTAAATTACTCCTGATAACCTGGAACAAATTAAATCATTGACCAGTACTGAAAAAATTCTGACCACTAATAGAAAATAAAACATTTCATAGCTGCTTTAGATATCTGCTCCACCAACCTCTATAAAAAAGACTTTAGATTGCTCTGGAAGAGTAAACACCACTACCACTCCAACTTTAGTCTCTTTTATATTGTCTATAATGTTTTCGATTGCCAGTTCGGGGTCAGTGTACACTGGAATCAGGCCCTGATAGGCCACACAGACAGATGCATTGTCTGCCAGTTTGGTGAACATCTGCACACCTTGTTGCCCGTACTCCTCGTCACTGCCCACAATTGCCACCCAGTTCCACTCAAATTCCTGTATTAGCTTTATAACGACATCCACTTGCAATTTGTCACTGGGCACCGTACGAAAGAATGACGGGTAGAGAAGATTATCACTGAATTTGTCACTGGTGGCCCCATAGCTAATCTGGTGAAAGTATAAAAAAACAAAAAATTAGTCTTATTTACCTTTACTCACCATTGATATACTGCATAATACCTAATATATCACGGTAAAAAATGTTAAATTAACTAAACAATTTTCTGTGAACTCCTTAGATTTACTTGTAAGAGTTACCTTTACTTTTGAAATATTTATTGTCAAATCTTTGCATTAATAGAAACTATGCTGCAAATCTTAAGATGTATGTGTATTCAAACCTGTGGCATCAAAAAGAATCCCAGGAGTTTTCCAATGACTGACACCATTTCTGAGACAAAAGGACCAATCACTGCAACTATACTGGTCTCATAGTCGGTGTAATTACACTGCACAGGTAGTTCTTGGCTGGATTTTTCAGTGAGAAAGGACAGAGTGGGCTTTATAATGACTGATGGTTGTGTGCATGTGTCATAGATTTCATAACCTAACTTGATGCCAGGGAGGAGAGTCTTGTTTGCGTTGATTTCATCTACTGCATATTTCATGGCTATAGCAAGTCCCAGTCCAAGGTAATTTACACTGTTCAGCCGCAAGCAGAAAATGGTAGAAGTCATGGTAAGTCAGGGTTAGCGTACACTGTCATTTATATATGTGATTAATTTTTCTTAACCATCCTTACCTTTTACAGCTTATCTGGTTGGGTTCTGTTATGTCACTGAGGTTGCTGGTAATGTCGTTAAGGGGAAAGAGCCCTCCGAGCATAATGTCTCCAGACAAACTGAAGAGGTTGATCGAAATTTTGCTGACCCATTCAGGCAAACTCTCACTGCAGCTCAGTCTAAAAAAACAGCACAAAACCAGCAGAGTGAAACATGAAGCCATGATGCCAAGAAGTGTTAGACTGAAGCCACAGCAATGACATTAGTGTACTTTCTTGTCAGTGCATCATGACAGATGGTTTTGTGCAAATTCACCCGTAAGTCCATATGCCCTCCCTCTCCTGTCTGACCAAACCTGACAGTTTAGGAAGAGCGAATCATAAATAAATACAAAACATGTGTAGTATGACCTGATATGAATCTATTCATACAATCTTTTTAGAATTTTTTTTTAATGATGTTAAAAAGACTCTAATGATTTTCACGCAGTTAAGATATTGAATTTAATTAGCATGCTCCTAGATGAAAAGACTCGCCCTAGAGACACTATGTTATTACTCTATGTTAGCATTTATGCTGCATTAGCGGTGTTCAACTTTCATGACATTTTCATGACATTTGTTTGTGGTTTGAAATTTGTTTTTTTTGTGGAGTTTTTTTTTTTTGGGGGGGTGTATCAGTCTTTCATGAGATGAGCACACATTGTAAACTCCTTTGTGTCCACTTACTGAGATGTTATCACAGCAACACCTTGCATGTCCAATGTTACAGTTTTGCAAGTTAGTTACTTGGGTCATTTACGTGAAAATATATAGGGACAAACCCAATAGGCCACAAAACCTACTCACAAATGTTTAAAGTTGTGGTAATGATGATAATAAACATTATATTATGATCTGTTTTTGTTCTTTTTTGTTCTTTTTTTAAATTTACCTCACTGTTGGCTTTGCATGTGTATTTGCATGTAATGTTCACCAAGCAGGTTCATGCAAAAGATATTTGAATAAACCTACAGCGGACATATAAGTAAGCTCTTTTAAATGTTCATTAAAAAATATCCTGTACAAGCTTTGAAGGTTTTGTTCATAATTCAGTTGCCTTTAAAAAAATATGATAGGTCCAAATTATCTATATTTTAAAAATATTTGGTAACATATTTTAAAAAAAACATATGGCCATTCCCGTTTTAACGTGCATGTATCCCATAAAAGATTTGTAACTTCTATGAACTACTGTCTGAAATGGTGCAAATGTGGAAAGAGATATCTTGCAAGCTTGAGTAAAGGTTTTACACACCACAGACATATTTTCAGTTGATAATTGGCTGGCTGATATTTGTACCAACAAACAGCATAAAAACTTCCCATCCACTTGATTTGCATACTTGAGTTTCTACAGAAAGGAGGTGTGAATTCACATGAAGCCAAAGTGAACTGACAGGCTAAGTATTGTTTTCTTTAGTGTGCATTTTATTTGGTAAAACTGTAGTCGATATTAAGACACTGAGCTAAAAACAAGCCCAACTAAGTCATTATATTATTAACTAATCAACACTAAAAAAAAAAAAAGAAAAAGAAACTTGGCTTGCTTCAAGTTTATTTTCTTTCCTGGAGTCATTAACACGAGGCCTTGAATTGTTCACAAATGTGTTCATGGACCACAAACCGTTCAGGTTAGGCTAAAGTAAGCCAGACCTGTTAAACCCTTCCATAATAATCAGCTTTAAGGAAGCACTTCCTGTGCTTTCTCTTTCTTGTAGTGTAAAGAAGTAGAAGTACAGTACTGTACAAAAGTCTCAAGCCATCCCTCTTTTCATTATGTTGAAATAGGTGCAGTGACTTATTAAAAATTTGCAAACATAAACAGAAATATAGCATATAAGGCAAAAGCACAGTTTGTATTCTTCATAGAGGATGAGCTATTCAAAGCTCTTCTTTGGATATTGGCACTGCATATTTTCCATCCTCTGTAAAGATACCACACTGCTTCAATAATGTTGAGGTCCAGGATATGGGGAGGTCAATCCATGACCGATATTGTGCACTTTCCATCCAATGTTTGGGATCATTGTCATGCTGAAAAATGAAGCTGTTGGCAATGTTGTGTTGTTGTGTTTATAATTCCATCTATTTTGACAAGCTCTTGTACCCTCTCCGGACAATCTCTGATGACAATTTGAAATAAAATGTTCAAATTTGGACTCATCACTCCATGAGACCCGTTGCCACTAATTTCCAGTCCAGTTCTTGTGTAATTTGGAGTAGTTCAGCCTTTTCTCCCTGTTTCATATGCTTAAAAATGCTTTTCTGATGCAGATGCACCTCTTTAGGCCTGTGTCAGGTCTTTCTTAATTTTTTTTTCCTTTTTCCTAATGATAGTACTTTAAGACACTGTTCACCTGCTATAGATACTTTTTTCTTGCCACGTATTAACAAAAGTAACAAAGGACCTGAAGATACCATTTGAAATCGGCTCTTTCTAAGTTTTCTTTGAGTTGTAGACACAACACTGGTTAAAAAAAGATCCCTCTGGAAATGGTCAGGTACAAGGACCAGACTGAAAACAAGTGAAAAGGCAGCCAATGTCCAAAGAAAAAACTGTTGCTGTTTGTTATGGGTTTGGTCACAAAAGTCCTGAAGTGTTTTTAACTCCAAAATATTCCAACATCCTTTTTATCTTATTTTAATGTTAATCCCCTCGTGTATTCTCAACTATCTTTTTACATTGCTGTAAAAACTGTACTATAAACAAGGAAGCATTTGAGAATGTGACAGAAGGCAAAAATGAAAGGGAAACAGATTCGTAGTATTATACTGTAAGGAAGAGTTGAGTTTTTTTCTCTTTGATGTCTGCATGCTCACTTTTATGAAAAAGTCCTGAAGAGAAGCAGTGGAGGAAGTGGTTTTCAATTTGCCCTACTGCTAAAACCATTTTTCACAATCACATTCCCATTTGACTAGTCACTAAACAGGGCAGAGAAAGCCACATAGAGACACTGCAATAATATTTTTAAATTGAATAAGGTGAAATTTGGTTTGTGGCCACTTACAGAAAACTGTAGTAATTTTGCTCTGCAGGATACACATTAAGCATTTGTTCAGCATTACAAACAGAAACATTTACAGCCCACTGCCTAGGTTCTTGCATTATATGCAGATCAAATGTCACCATTTTTTGTTGTGTACACTTATCCTTTGACCTGAACAGTCCTGATATGAAGACGTTTCAGTTACAGGAAGTCTTTGTTCAAGAACATAAAGGAGGAGTTTTGCTGCCTATCTTGTTCGTCATCTTGACGTAAAAAGAGCAGTGATGAAATGTTTTCTTTAGTACAGCCTGTCTGCGCCTGTCTGCTAACCCTCAATCTTTTAACACAAGCTGGCATTCAAACTTTTATCCTTCCTGCGAATTGTCAGGATCACTTTATTTGCAGAAACATTTAAAAATGCTTACATGTCTCTGACTGGATCTTGTGTGAGGGCGGGTTCATTGCTTCTAGCCTTGTGCGCATGAAGCGCACACAGATTAACATCTTGTTTATGTTTGAGCAGCTTTCTTCATCAAGCATAAATTCGCCTCCTACCTTGTTGTGTTTTGTAGCTAAGGAAAACCTTCACTGATGATGTGGGCCAACATCACACGTATGCAAACCGTTCCCTGTTATATTTCATGCACAGTACTAAGTGAGCGGGGAAAAGGAAAAAAGAATACATAAAAAGTATAGCAGCAACAAGGCTTCAGAAGCAGTGCCTCAATCTCATGACTGTCAGTTGTTTTTACGTGCTAATGGTTCTTATGAATAGTGTTTATAAGAAACCATGTTCTTGTGACAATGTAGTAACAAACTTTCTGTATGACAGATGCCACTAGAGGTTAGTATTTTTCATGTACTGTCTCTCTAAAGATCTGCGTGACTCTAAACGCTCTATACATATATACACGTGTGTGTGTGTGTGTACATACACACACACACACACACACACACACATATATACATGTATATACACACATATATATATACACACACATATAAGTGTGTATTCTTGTATGCACCTTGTTTTGTGTATGCTACACCTGAATTTACATAGCTCAGCCACTAGATGTCAGATGTGTGTATTCTAGTGGCTTTACCCCACACACTCACAAAGTCTGTCTTTTCAGGTAAATAGAGATCTGACACTGTGTAATAAATAGAGGACAGTTATGCGATTAACAAAAAAATAAAAAGCCTAAGTTGACGAAATTCAGACTAAGATGCATCGCTTTGTTGGCCATGAAGTCTAGAAGGTGTCAGCAGCTGTGTGGGCAGCAGGTACATTGTGTAGCAAGCTGCTGTTTGAACAACTGATAACAGATGGGAGTCAACCTGTTTAAATGTTGAATCTAAGAATCAAAGTGTTTTGTCCTGGAAGTCTGATGCTACATTTCCTGTTTGTCTGTATATTTCACCGGGTGCATTGCAAAGAAGGGAACACTTGCACAACACCTCTGAGAAACAATCTAAAAGGTGTTCTTTGCATCAGGGGAACACCATGCACATGTTGATGTGAAGAAATAGACACTTCTTAACACCTTTTTTCTGCCCTTGTGCCAGCATTAATGCACTGTGGCTGGCAGTGATAATATGCCAATAGTGCCCCTTGTGTCTGTCCCAAGTGACTGTGACTGTTGCAAAACACTGTGTCAGCTGCACTCCCTCCCTTAGTGAAAGTCAGGAATACAACTTGCTCTCCCTCGCTTCCTTTCTCCCCCCTCCCCTTTGCCTGCAGAGTGGCCGGATCAGCCTCACTCTCTAATCTCCATTGCTGGCTTGAGAAACACTGGGCCCGTTGTTGACATGTTGGCCTCATACCCCACAGGGGCTGACAAATTATTAGCCAGCCTCTCTGTGCAGAGTGAGGACAACCAGCTAGCCAGGGAGTCTGTGCAGCCGGGCAGCACAATACTAAACTGTACCAGTGGACATGAGAGCTGTCCTGATCCCTGATAGTAGAAGAAACCTGGGGCAACGATGAGCCACCGTCTGTTGTATGACTGCAGGGGCAATTCGTCAGGACTGAACCAGATGTGGTATCGCAATCCAAACACGCACATGTAGTGCTTTTACCTCACCTTGAAGAGTTAAATAAAGGATTCATCCTCCCCCATGTCAGCAGTAAAACTTGTTCTTCTTCGTGTCTTTAAGCTGTGTGTATGTGTCTGTGTGGGTGTGCACCTCAGAGTTGTGTTGCAACCTCTATTTGTGCATACATCCACATGTGCAGTGATACAGTATATAAACAATGAAATACATCCGTGTGTATTGTTTTATTATATTTAAAACCAGTTGACGGCAAGATTTGCCTAGTTAAGTATTATGCAAATACTTAATACTTAAAAAGCTACCACACTGTTCTGTGGAGGTTTATCATCCAGTTACAGCCTACAGGAGTAGGTTCGATAAAAATCAAGAAAAACTACAAAACTATTTAACTCAGTTCTTAGAATTAGGTTAGCCCTGTCCAAATTTAGAGTACAAACACCGGAACAACAGTATTTGCACTCTAAACTCACTTACCTTCAGGTCAAGGCAGAAAGGTCTTTTCATGCTTGGTGCGGAAAACTATTTCCAATAAGGCACAACAGTGTTTGGGTGCATCTCTGGATCATGACTGATTTACGACAACCTGTGAGGCTGAAGCAGTTTATGAACTTGTTGAATAATAAGAGTACACAGGAAAAGTGTTACGTCACGTGTTAGGAGCTTGTAGTGAGTTGTGAAATGAAAAAAGGCATTGCCAAACAGCTGATTTGAATATCTCCCACACAAAAAAATGCATTTCTATTTTATGTGTTGGGAATACTGTGAAGGGCAGAAAGTCAAAGAGACATCACCTGAACGACTGTTCGGTTATCTATCTGTTTGTCCAAATGGACGCTGTTGTCACAGCTGTGCAAACTCTGGTGACATTATGGACCAAGGCAATGAAGAACAGTACAGTTTGTCTGACTTGTGCTGTACAAACAATTCCAGATCTGCACACAGTTACAGCTGGCCATGTGGGCATATTGCATTTGCAGAATTAATAAAACAACAGGAAATTTTTACTCTGTGTGCTGTCTTCTTATCATGCACATGACAGGCAACATGGTTTGAGTAATATCTTTCTTTTTTCTTCTTCACACAGCACACTCTGTTGTACATTATAATGTTTCACTTTACGAATTTCAAATAAACATTCAAACTCAGAAGGCGCTTCTTTATCTAACCTGATGTGTGTCACGTTTCACTGTGTGTGCCTAATTTTATGCGTGTGTTTCACTGTGACTGTGTGTTTGTGTCTCTGCGGTGTCATGTTACATCCCAAAGCTAACTGATAGGTCTAATCTGTCATCCTACAGTCTGTGACTCATCTGACGAATTATCTGCAATCTCTCTGTTCCCCTCCTGTGGTTTTAACCTGCTGGAACTGGTGATATGAGCCATTTTCTCCAGTAAAATAAAAGCAGAAGGACATTCAAAGAGCAAAAGAAACATCAAGGCCCTATGTTGCAATGTCAAGGAAAGTGGTCTAGACCTGTGCCAGAATGTAATAGCTTTTTTTAACTGCACATATACCATAGCTCCAATAAAATTTGCTTTGCTACTTTTTATAACATGCTGACAAATGGGCAGCCTGCCTCATGTCACTCTCGGGACAGCCGTTCAATACTGAAAATGGTTTGTGGTGGAATGGTTTTTGAAGTAAGGATAAAAGTGTCCAAATATATTAAAGTGATCTTTTTATGAATGCCATGTATCAGATGACAATTTCAAAACAATATGAACACATGAAAGGATGAATTATCACATGAATGTAAATACCTCTTCCTTTACAGAGCATTATAGCAAGCTTTCAGCTCATTGTCTAGCTGTCTGGCTCTCAGTGTTGCTGTTTTGAAAGGCACATGTATTCCTAGAAAAAACCAGTAACCCCTGTGTTCACTACCTGCTTGACAACAAATTGCAGCCAGGATTAGTTCTAGCTGGTGAACATAATGGCACAATTATTAGCTAAAATAGCAGATATGCTGCAGAAATTGGTTGATTCCGAGAATGGGCGTTATATAGATTGAACTTTAGTCCATCAGGTGGGCAGCTTTTTGTTCATTGCTGCTCCACAAATTTAAAAAACAAGATAAAAGGTGTAGCCTCCATGAAGTAAAACTGATTAATGTTAAGGAAATTAACCTAGAGTACATCTGCGATAATTAAATACAGGTTCTAACCTTTCCTAAAAGGAAAACTGGATGTTTCCTTCATATCAGGGGCAGGAATCAAAAGACGCTCCATCCAGGACGCACGGCCACTCACAACAATGACACAGTGTTTTCACATGATGAAATCTCATAATGGTTAATCCTCTCCTTCATTTGAGCCTCATTTCAAGTGAGGTAGCATGTTTGCTGGAAAAACATCCGACGAGTGGGCGGCTGTATCTGTACACTAAGAAATTGGGATGAAACACTCGGAAGTTAGGGAAGTAGGGCGTACGCAGGTACTATGGAATTTTACCGGATCAAACTTATGTAAGAGGCTGATCTGACAGAGGATATCAGTCATTCACTGAGTCAGACAGACAGAGAAAGAAAAAGAAAGGAGAGCAGTAGCAGAGGCATTAACAGGAGGTAATGGTGTCAGACAGCAGTACTCAAATGCAGAAGGCAAATGGTGTTTATGGGAAGATAAATGAGGGGGAATGAAAGCTTGGGATGTCTGGTGCCTGAGGCTCTGTCTTGACTGCATGAGTCCTGTTGCTCTTAAGTCCTCTAATTCAGTTCTCTCCCTGTCATTGTTGAACCTTTTCACCCTGCATTTCCATCCGATGTGTGAGTCACGCACCGAGGTTGTCAGTCATCAGATGATTTGATGTGGCTTTATTAAAAAGAGGTGCGTCTCTCCCTCTGACTCAATAATTGCTTCCTTCTGAAGACAGACAGAGATCAGCATCTGCTGCGAGAAAGGAGGCGGCGGTGGCGGAGGAGGCAGAAGGGGTGAGAAGGGGGACTGCCTGTTTTAGAAACATACCAGCTGCCACAGTCTGACCCTCTGGGTGTCTGTCTTCCTCAGCACAGGTTAGGGGCTGCCCTATGCAGCCACACCACATGCCCACTCATGTCCAGGGACTCCTGCTCTGTCTCGACTCATGCTTCTCACCACACTGAGGGATGATATCATGAGTCATTGAGCTTGTGCTTTTTATTGTAGTTTTTTGCTAAAAAAAAACCAACTCAGTTTTCATTCTTAAAACAGTGAAATAAAGTGATAATGCCATACACCTTAAGGAATTAGAGTGGGAAAATGTATGTGTTCATACACTGATTTCATTGGTTTTCTGAGAATACCTCAAGATAAATTAAATTAGATAAATTTTTTAAAAAAAGATATCTGGGTTTTGTCATTTCTTTACTGGACATGAAAGAACAGCATCAGTTTTTGAACTGAAACGTGGGCTGCGAGTTGGGTGCTGACTAGTAGGTAGTGTTAACCTGGGAAACTGTTCAGCAAGAGCAGCCTCCACCATCACTCCAAATTTTTCCAGCTATCACTGATAAGCATGAAGGCTTTAATTCTGCAGTTTCAGCTGCTCATTAAGGCAGCCTGACATTGTATCGATATTTCTATTCTTTTTATTGCAGACAGCCCAAGGGAGGGCATGTGTATGAGAGGAAAGAATGAGAAAGAACAGATTAAGAAGAATAAGAATCTAGAAATGGGTCAGATTGGGGATAAAGTTCAGGTGGTAGATTTACTGTGTCAGAGAGATCAGTCTGTTATGAGGGGCAGTTGTATTACTTTGACCAATAAGCTGAGTTTTTTCCACACTCTGGGACCAGGCTGCAACTAGGACCCTGACATGTAGTCACATTTATGCTGGCAAATCTAAGGAAATTGCATAGCAAACAGCTCTCATTCAGTGGAAACAGAGTTTGGATTCAGAATAGGTGTGTCCACCTTTAAGCACTGCTGTAACAATATTAATTACTGTCACTTTATTGGATCTGTTTCCTTTTATTAAGTCTGTCTAAAAATAATAATCTTTCTTTTTTAATGAAAACACAATGAAAAAATAATGCCACTGTAATTGTTCCTGCTCACTGGCCATGTAAAGGGATGTCTTCACTACAAGTGACATTGGAGTTTTAAATGTAATGTCCCTCACTGAAAGAGACAGGGTACCACAGCTCAGCTCTTGTTCTGTGCAAAAATGCCTTCTGCTGTTTTGCTAAAGCTAAAATCAGCTACCGGATGTCCGAGTTAGTCTAAATAAGTTAATATCTTAAAAGAAGTAGAGTAATTTGAGTCTGAAATGTGTTACCAAAAAAACCACTGTAAGATACCCATGAGGATCCTTTTGTGCAGCACAGAATGAGGACAATATAGCTTTTAAAGTGGCATTAATAAGGAGGGAGGTTTTGTTATTCCTGTTAGAGTAGAAATAATGACAATAAGTTTCTTTCTTTTGTTGTTGTTGTTTTGTTTTTTTTAACCCTATGAAGTCCCAGTGCTCTCTCCATTGAATGAGGGTGAATACAAGGTTGTCTCTGATTTAACTTTCAGTTTCTGTTGCTCACCCTTTTCAAAGTTTTTTGGCTTCTCTGTCAAGTTGACTCCTTTTCTTTGCCAGATACAGTTTACATAGTAACTCTGGATTGTTTTTGTCTATTTCTGCTATGGCAGAAAGCTCGAGATACTGGGTAAACTGGTGGACAGAAGTACATAATGAAAGTAAAGTATACAGGCAACCAATCCAGACACAACTGGTGTCACTATTTCTGAGCCACTACATTATCAACATTTCATATTGATATTTAAAGGAAAAATCTTGTCCTCTTAAGATGAGAGGAAGGCATTTTATGTTTGTGTTGTTTAAGACTGAACTGCAACCTTCTTCTTAAAGCTGCCCTTGCCTTGCCCTCCTCACTCAAATACAAACTTGGTGTTACGGGCCCCAGGAATGGTGCCACAATAACAAAGATGAAATCCCTGCAAATACAGGTAAAATTCAGGAGCAATGAAGACAGTGCACTCGGTTTGCCTTCCAGATTGCATCTCTTAATCAAGTTCCAAAAAACATTAACAATATTGACAATACCCATGTGTGTATGTACATCTTTTCAGTCCCAGTGTCCTTACAGTATACATATGTCCATTTTCCCAAGTCACAGTTAGAAAAATAAATGAATTCACCCTTCAGCGTTCCACCATTTTACATAAACTTCATGTGATCTCTCAGTGCAAGCACAACAAAAGTACACACTCGCTCTTGCTTAAGCGATTAAAAGCCACAATAAGTCTACAGTGAATTTTACAGCAGTATTCAAATGTATTTAAAGCAAACCACTCTCTTATCTGGTTGAAATTAAAGTGGACAACTGTACCTGTTCTGGATACTGAAATTAAGCAAAAATAAACACACATTATTCACGGTACAATGAAGATGAAACTTACTTCTGTATGACATGTGCAACCCTTATTTGTTCTTCTATATTCACTGTCATTAACACTCACATATTAAACAACTTCATACTTTTAAAACCTCAATTATACTTAAGCAATAAAACATCGTATCATTACAAACTTTATATTAAACAGTTAAGTGTGCGGGAGTGCCAATCTCCATAATGAAAAGAAAATAAATCTATATGCATGACCTTCCTGCAAGATAATGCTCTGGGGTATACGGTCCACAATACCAAAACATTACCGTTACGTATCTGCTAGCAGCTTGCGCAGCCTTACCCCGCTGTCTGAGACTGCTGTGGGTGCACGCACGGCTTCTCTTAAGTGCTACAAATACAGTCATACTCCTTTACAACTTAGCATGCAGAGCAAACCTTGCTTCTATGTAACAGACAGTGGTAGCGTTTTTCTACCAAGTACTAACCTGCAAATACAGGTAAAGTTTAGGAGCAATGAAGACACAGTGCACGTTTGCCGTCCAGATTGCATCTGAATAATGACCAGAAGTCCACCCCCCTAAAGCAACACCCTGTGGTGTTGCGCCATCTTTCTGTCCCTTCTATACAGTCCATGTGACAAAATAATATACTACAGACATTAGTCATGTTTCCAAAATCATTTTGAGTCCGCGTAGTCATTGAAAATAAGAAATAAATTAATTAAATTAAATGATTAACACAAAAGTGGACACGCATTTTGGGTGTGCCACATTGGGATATTGTTAAATAATCGGTATCACTTCATCTGTGTCGTGGGAGTAAAATTGGAAACGTATGGTGAGGTCATGGAAACCCCTCTTAGAAATGACAAACTAGTTTGTGTTTGAAGGACCTCCTTGCTGCAGGTTACAGCCCAGGCCGCTGCACATAAGTCTTACACTGCAAACTACAAACCAAAAAAAGCACGACGGTTTGCAAACCGTGAGAAAGAGTGCTGCCGTGCCATGCTTAGTGAACAACACTATCGATGCAAATCTGTTTCAGATTCAAGGTTAAAAAAAAAAAAACAACCCACACCTGACATGCGTTACTCACTCTGTGTAGACTGTATTTTATTTGGATAGATGACTTAGTTTGTGCTCTTAAGACACGGCTTTTGCGTCACTCCGGTGACCTTACAGGAAAATCCACATTGCATTACTCCAGGCAAGTGACAATACCAGTCATCATCATTATCATGCACTGGCAATAGCTGTCTAAATGACAAACTAGCACTGTGATACAGAGATGGGCTCCGGGTTGTACTGAAGCCCCTGGACTCTGTTTAAACTCTCCCAGCCTAAAGTAGGTATAATGTACTGTAGGTCTTCAGAAAGACCTTTATGTCTTCGTTTATCTTATCTGAAGACCTGATTTAACCTCTCTGAGTCTCTAATTGAATTCAGCTTTAATCTGTGGCTGTTATCCACAACCATAGTAAGTGCAAACCCCCACGAGAGAGATCACTCACATCCCTAGCCTGGTCTAAATCTGTCAGCGTGTAAACACAGACGCTCCAGCTGCAGACCCTCTGACTGTCTCCAGTGTGATGAATGATAACCTGTGCACTGTGGCTCCTCCTGACTGACAGTAGGCTTGCGTGTGAAGATGTATACATGTAAAAAAAAAAAAAAAAAAAAAAAAAAAAAAAAAAAAAAAAAAAAACAAAAACAAAAAAAAAAAAAAAAAAAAAAAAAAAACAAACAAAAAAAAAAAAAAAAAAAAAAAAAAAAAAAAAAAAACAATCTTTTTTTTTTTTTATATTATTTTTTTTTTTTTTTTTTTTTTTTTTTTTTTTAGCGTGTCTGGCCTTTACTAAAAAATGTCATTTTCTACCATCAAGCCCACGTTTCTTGGTGAATGTTAAAAAGTTGAGTGATGAATTTAAAATAATGTAGCACACAGACTGGTATGAAGTATGAAAATCCATAAAATCAGTCATTAGTACATCAGTCTCTCCTTGGTTAGCCCAGGAACAGCTGTTTTTGTTCCATCCACAACCAGCTTTGATACACTGCTGACACCTGAACAGGAAACAGAG
>VUQG01045461.1:35483-61031 GCA_015106755.1 Etia nguti | reverse complement strand
TGTTAAACTTAATTGTTACACCTGGTAAAGGAGCAACGCTGATCATTTTATTAAAGATGAAAGAATGTAGACAGTTTTTAACTCTCAGTGTTGCTGCAGTTTTCGTTTGACTTTGGGACCTGAAGCGGACGGAGTGTTGGACCCAGATTACTCCGCGAGGCTCCTGACTACGGTAGCCGTAATACTCCGACAATCCATCAAGCAGTGCGCCTTCATAGCTTACCAAAGGGTGGCTGTAGCTCAGGTGGCAGAGCAGGTCAGCCACTAACCAGAAGGTCGGTAGTTCGATCCCAGGCTGCTCCAGTCTACATGCCAAATATCCTTGGGCAAGATACTAACCCCATGTTGCCTACTGGTGGTGGTCAGAGGGCCCGGTGGCGCCAGTGTCCGGCAGCCTCGCCTCTGTCAGTGCGCCCCAGGGCAGCTGTGGCTACAATGTAGCTTGCCATCACCGGTGTGTGAATGTGTGTGTGAATGGGTGGATGACTGAATGTAGTGTAAAGCGCTTTGGGGTCCTTAGGGACTAAGTAAAGCGCTATACAAATACAGGCCGTTTACCGTTTTTACCAAAGTCGTACTAAAACATTTTTTGACAGATTTTTAAGCGCCGTGTACTAGATAAAATTGGTTTGAGGTCAGTAAGCACAACCAGAATTCATACATAAGGCGCACCGGATTATAAGGCGCACTGTCGATTTTTGAGAAAAGTAAAGGATTTTAAGTGCGCCTTATAGTGCGGAAAATACGCTAAATATATTTATATGAGTTGCTTAGTGTACCATCATACCAAACCCAGCATCCTGCTTGTAAATGGATATAGTGTTTGCTAATTCAGTCTGAATACAAAGAATTAGTGTTTGACAGCTATATCCTCACCAATATAGCTGCCAAGTAGTGGAGCCAGTGCCAAGGAGCCACTGGCTCCACTACTTTGTGCCCGTCTCACATCGTTTTAGGTCTGCACTGAAAATCATTCTTGTGCACTAAAATAAATTAAGTGTAATAAAGCAAACATCAAGCTCATAGGCAATATAAAAGATGGACATAGGTACTGTGATATCACCGACTGGTGAATGAAATCCTGTTTTGAAACCTCACAATGAGCCATCTTTTTGTGCTGGAACTGACTGTGAACTGACTGTAAAACCACACACTTATTAACCGACAATTTGTCAGTCCCACTTCATTAGACAATGAACGTATCCTCGGATTATCCTCCTTTTGGGAAATTTACAAAATAGACTTTATGTTTTATTCAGTATGACTCGAAATGAGTGACTGAGCTCATAAACTCATCAGGGAAAGTGTTCACAGAGGTCAAGTCCAATGGCCCTTCTATTGGGAGGGATGTTTTTTCGTAACTATCCCCCCTGGTGGCTCTTCATAAGGCTGGTTAGTGGTCTCCAACCACTGCGGTAACCTCAGTCATGGTGGCCTGTGCTTGAAGAAAACAGTTTGCTTCTCAGCCATAAAAACATATTGCACACAAACATAACAATCAAAAAACAAACACTGCAAGAATGATAACAATACTGCTAGCGTGACAACTTCAACATTAACATTCCCATGAGTCCCTGCAAAACCAGGCATAGTCTTCATGGCTGCCTCACTTGGGGCTGAAATATACATTGCCTTTCATTCTTTTTTACTGCAGTTTAAAATTTTTGTAATATTGGCCAGTGATTGTTCATGCATCATTAACAAACACAAAATCAGACCTTTAAATCAAAGTATACTAGTATACAGGTTAATAACAGTAAAAAAGCGTGCACTGATATCAGAGAATTCTTTATTTTGTTTGGAATATCAGCTCTCAGTCTTTGCTTCTGGTATATCAGTAAGGTTGTGTAAATGCAGCCATGGGAAATAAAATAGTAAGTGGGAAGTTGATTTCAGCTCCAAACTAAATGTGCTTCCTGCTACAAACTTTTTTTCTCCCACTGTTACACAACACACACTCACCTTAGCTGGCTTTTGTTGCTTCAGAACTTCCTCCAAAGTTGAGGGACCTGCAGTTAAATGCAGTAAAAGTTTGGTCACACAGCAGTGGCTCTCTGTCTGCAGTCTCTTGCTCCAGCTGGTTGCCGTGTCTGTGGGATTAAGCGTGGAGCCGAGGGAAGCCGCAGTTAGAGCTTTGCTCAATACAGTAGCCATCATGGGGAATGTGAAGGGTGTAATTTTCTGTGGAGTGAGTGTCGGTGTCCCATGGGTGGCTCAGCTAGCTGATTTTGGGGGGATTAGCCAGCCATAGAGGGAAATCCAATTCTGCAAGGCAGTCCTCGCTGACTGATCGGACCAACCTGTGGCTCTTTCCTTTTCTCTCCTTTTCTTCTATTTTCCAGTTTCAGATTTAGTTCACTCTGTCCTTTAATTCTCAATCAAATACTCCCTATACCTTACCTATTTTTTGTGATAATCCGAGATCCAACAGTAATAGAAATTTTAGAGATACACTTATTGCTTTCTTGTAGAATTGTATGGGAAACAAATTCCCAAAATTATAAGCCACAACAGAAAACGTAGATGGAGATGAAGTTTTGACAGAATGGATACAATTGTGCCAAAAATAAAAAAATAAAAATACAGCTTTCTCACAGCATCTGGCAACCTGCAGAATGCGATGCTGGTATTTAGTGATTTTGGTCAACGTTTGATCATCAAGAAAGAAGAACGAGGGAATTCAGTTTTTAACTTTCTTCACGTTCTGTCTTTTTTCTTTATTGGTGTCCTCTACTGACCGCACCCCTCTCATGAAGGCCCTCAGAGCGTCCTTTGTCCTCTCTTGTGTTCACCCCTCCCCTTTCTCTCTAATCAAATAGTCTCCATGAGGAAATGCCAGCAAATTATAGCGTCTATTCATATCTGATGGCCTGTGAACTCTGTGTACAGTGTGTGGGGTGGTGGATTGGCTGTTGGGTGGTACAGCGCTGGGTTAAACTGAAAAAGAGAGATTCGGGATTTAAGTTCCTCGGATGTGACAGACGCAACAGCACATTTCCTGGCTGGGTTATCAGGCCTGCACACATGCAAACAGGCACGCACACACACAAATGCTATACATAATGAGAGTAAACTTAATCAGAGAAAAACACACAAAATATGCATGAAAGCTCTG
Source organism: Etia nguti (assembly GCA_015106755.1). NCBI lineage: Eukaryota > Metazoa > Chordata > Actinopteri > Cichliformes > Cichlidae > Etia > Etia nguti. Next base: position 57,916 of record VUQG01045461.1, on the reverse strand, counting down.
ACATGATCACACACGCATAAAAAAACCACCAAACTGTATCTGCAGCAGACAGACACGTACAAATGCCGCACTGCATTATTACACAGATATAATCAGAAACAATCTTCTGGCCACATGTGGAGGCACATAGACACACACACACACCCAAAACACACACTGTCAGACGTTTAATCTGGCCTCTGCAGTTGGATGGGATCTGCATACGACCTGCTAATTAGTGGCCAGAGGAGGCCTCTGTTTGTCTGCTCTCTTCCTGTTCAGCTCAGACACAAGTTTCTCTGTGTCCTATCTCTTCCCTTTAAGATAGAGAGCGAGAGAGAGAGGGAGAGATATGAATGAAGACCGAGTGTGTCTGTTTGTTGGAGGCACAGCACACACTTCTCTGCGTGAAGCCTTTTTGACCACATTTTAAAGCTTTTTGACCCCCCCACCACCTCCAGGGCCAAGCGGGAGGATACCATCAGAATATCAGGTAGCTAAACCTGTTGTCACCCTGCCGGATTAATTTCATCTCCAGATTCAGGTGCTCCTGGGCTTCTGTCGAAAGATTTTTTTTGGCACCGACTGTCCTGTTTGAGATAGGTGGGACAAGTGCTGTAAAGAGGTCTGCTCAAACTTTAAGTTAGTTGCTCTCCTCAGTGAAGCCGGATCGCTTGCTTTCTTGTCTCCCTTTTTGCTTACTTTTATGTAGAAAAAACAAGCACGTTGTCTGAGTTGCCTCCCATTTCTGTGCATTTTTCCTCCATTTGTGTGCGTGAGGAAATCCTTTCTCCTAACTTACCGCACTCCCACTTCCTCTGCTTCCGTTCCTGAGCACAAAGTCATTTTCCTCTTCCCGCTCTGTCTCTCTGTCTCGTGCTCATCTCCTCGGGATTTGCTGACACAAACTCCAAAGTAAGTGTTGAGTAGGATCCTGGCGTCCTTTTGATCTACCTGTGTTTTCCTCTCCCTTCTCTTTTCGGTGTCTGTTTCTAGTCTTATCCAAAGCTGTGGTTTTTATTGCACCTGTCAGATTTGACCTCCTTTCTTTTGCTTTGTTTCTGCCAAAGCAGCCAGGGTGGACGCTGGAGATTTAACAGGAATAATAAAAGGTGATGTAGAAGTGAAAGAGAGAGACGAGAGGTAAATGTAGCTATACCTGGTAGCAAAGGGTATAGCACAAGTTACAGCACAAAAATAGGTCTTTTTCGATACAATTATAGATTATTTATACCTGTATTCTTTTAAGGAATACATTTAGGTACAGTTCTAACTATTACCATTCTTTCAGTCTTCACCATCACCGTTTTTCATTTAGTTTTTACCTCCCTTCAGATGCTAGTGGGGCAAAGCTTTCATTATTTCTTTCTGGAGATTTTGTCATATGCTTTTCTTCAGTGCATCTATTAATCAGTGTGACTCCGCTCGTAGCGTTTCAAAAGCTCTGAAATTCAGAATGACATCCTCGTTGTTCCTGTGAACAAAGGAGACAGTGGCTGAGATTATTCATAGCGTTTCCCACCAAAATTTATCATGCGAATCATTTATTTTCAGATCACAACTGAATTTCCTATGAACTCTGGCACTTCCTTTTACAAAGACAATGGTTCCACTTGTCTCTGTTTCGTTTTGGACCTCTGTTCACTTCCAGTAACCGCCTTAACTCGGAAAGCTTTATCTTCGTTTGCTCTGAAGTACTGCCCCCTCCCAGCTTCGCGTCTCAGAGCAATCTCCTGCATTTCCTGCCAAATCTGACCCACTGAAAAACCCCTGTGGTATGATTACATTCTTACAAATAGTAATATTTGTTATTAACTTGTTATCAATCTCTGTCTCTCTTCCACAGCATGTCTTTATCCTGTTTTCCTTCTCTCACCCCAACCGGTCACAGCAGATGGCCGCCCCTCCCTGAGCCTGGTTCTGCCGGAGGTTTCTTCCTGTTAAAAGGGAGTTTTTCCTTCCCACTGTCGCCAAAGTGCTTGCTCATAGGGGGTCATATGATTGTTGGGTTTTCTCTGTATCTATTATTGTACGATCTACTATACAATATAAAGCGCCTTGAGGCGACTGTTGTTGTGATTTGGCGCTGTATAAATAAAATTGAATTGAATTGAGTTGAATTAATAATAATAATGCTTCAACTGTACAGCAATTTTCAAAACATAGATCCACAATGCTTTTCAGAATAAATTGAAATGGATCACAATCAAGAATCAAAAAGAAAATTAAACACAGTTAAAAAGTTAAAACAACAACAAGTAAGCGCAGCATAAGACCTGGACAAACAGGGTGAATAATATGGCAGTGAGGTCAGTACAACACAAATAAATGAATAAGAAAACAATCATAATAGAAAAACAACAACCAAAAACAACTTTACATAAAAATATGTTTTGAGGTATGATTAAATCATCTGCAAGTCCTTCTGGATACATTTTGTTGCCACACGGTCCATGTTGATCGCTCCCCGCTGAGCTGATTTTTGTGACTGCACGGGCTCGTCCATGGAGATGTTACATTTTATTACACCAACTCTGCATGTGCCTGATTTTCCAGAGTTTATACATGTATGACAGTAATGACTACTCCACCTTGGTGTCTCCAGCAGTCATGGCTTTGTAAGAGGACACAAAGTGTGCTCTCCTCAGTTCTTCTTGTAAAGACATCCACAATTGCAGGGCTTTAACACAAAATGCCCAAATTCTTTTTGTAATGATGCCGGCAATGGGAACAGCTAAGAGGGTCTGAAATGGAGAATGCAAGCAGAAGAATTCCAGATGTTTGAGGACAGTTTTTTCCCCTTAAGTTTTAAGTTTCCTAGCTGTCAGTGAATTGACATATACCTCATATCATTCACATAAGAGTGAAAATTATCTTTATCTATAATTCTCTATATGCTTCAACAGAAGCATATGTTAAACTTCTGCCTTCTGCGGTTGTAAATATACTTCAATTCAATTCAGTTTTATTTATACAGCACCAAATCAACAACAGTCACCTCAAGGCGCTTTATATTGTAACCTAGACCCTACAATAATAGATACAGAGAAAAACCCAACACTCATATGACCCCCTATGAGAAAGCACTTTGGCGACAGTGGGAAGGAAAAACTCCCTTTTAACAGGAAGAAACCTCCGGCAGAACCAGGCTCAGGGAGGGGTGGCCATCTGCCGCGACCGTACTTACATGTAAAGCCAGGGTTGTTGCTACACACAGTGCCTATTTTGCGTCTTCTTTTAAGAAAAAGTCAACTCTTTTTTTTCATTCACCATCGATCTAAACTAATCCACCGCGAAAGGTAGAGCCTGTTAAAAAATTTTAAAAAGTGAGATTTTACTGGGCCCCAGAAGATCAATACCGAGGCAGTAAAAATGTGACCGCGATGCTGAAAGTCTTCGTCAGTGGGTCAGGTTTGCCAGGAGAATCACTACACAGATTTGTGGCACAAATCTGGGAGAGTAGGCAGCTCTTCAGAAGACATGGCAAATCTTTCCAAGTTAAAGCAGTGGAGCCATCAGCTTTATAACAGAAAGTGACAGCTTTAATGGGAATCTCAGTTGTGATTTGAAAACAAACAATGAGTAAAAAAATGAATCATTTCAGCCATATTCTCATTTGGATCATGAATAGATGGGTTGTGTGAATTAGCCAAGTCTGTAAATAAATCCAGTGACAGCTCTCATACAGTCATTACAATGCATATGCTCGCGATGGGCACCAATCACAGGGAAGGTGAGATTTACCATAACAAATCTCAAAGAAATAAATAAATTGCATTCGTCTACCAAACTTCCATTTTCATATGATAGCCTGGGGTGAGGGATACCACTGATTGTTGCTGTGAAGTAATCAGCCTGATTGCTGTAAACATACATGGGGTGACACACTGCTTTATAAATGAGGCCCCGGGTTATAAATCAATGTATACATACAGAAAGGCAGTAATCAGGTTCTGCTTTTAGAAGCTATTGCAGTAATAGGCCTGGTTCTGCCGGAGGTTTCTTCCTGTTAAAAGGGAGTTTTTCCTTCCCACTGTCGCCAAAGTGCTTGCTCATAGGGGGTCATATGATTGTTGGGTTTCCTCTGTATCTATTATTGTACGATCTACTACACAATATAAAGCGCCTTGAGGCGACTGTTGTTGTGATTTGGCGCTATATAAATAAAATTGAATTGAATTGAATTGAATTGAATTAATAATTTTTTGCTTCCTGATTTTTACTCATGACTGTGTAGTGACAAAATGAGTTTTACAATAGATCAAAAGTGGAATCTTCCATAAACGTTTAGAGGCTACTTTTTTAAAACTGTATTCAGCCCTGTTCTGAATGGAATTATTTTCAATGGGAGAATATGTTACTGCTATATGTTTTATATGAAACAAGCTCTAATTTCTAGTGTAAATGTATCACAAAAACCAAAAACTCCTTTATACTTCTATAGCTGTACCAATAACCTTTGAGACGTATCAGAGAAAGTGTCAGCTCTACTGTGAATCTGATAAAGGTTTGGGGTATAGTGGTGTGTGTAAACCCCATATGTGGTTATGGTATGGTACGGTCTTAAAATCAATGTGAACATGATTTGTTGCACTTTTAATGGTCAAAATAATCTTTATGTCTCAGAAATGGCTATTTATGGCTCTGCCGGAGTGTTCTCAACCTTTCCTTCAACTCTTTGAGTGAAATCTCTAGCTAACCAGGCTGTCACATCAAATCTGTCAGCCGAGGCAGGGCCACCTGTGGACTGAAGGCGCATAAGTCTGACTGGGTCTCTATTAGTGGTAATGGCAGCCTAATCGAGTTCTGATGGAGATGGAAAAGGGGGAGAAAAAAAAAGAGTGGCTTTGAGTTTGTGAGCCTTTTAATGAAGTGGGGTGTGAAATAAATCCCAGACTGAGTGAAGAAGGTGTGAGTGAGAGAAATCATCAAAGGACTGATTGCTCTGTAAGCTAGAATGATTAATCAGTTTTGAGTGTGCTCAGTGTGTGATTGATGGCCTGGTGCAGTGTGGGTAATGTAGTAGCAGATGCTGACAAGAAGAGTAATGGCTGTTGAATTAGAAAAGAGATTAGGAGAAGAAGAACGGAAAGATGAAGTCATTGGGTTTAGAAATATGTATGAAGCAATGTTGAGAACAGGGGCAGCCACACACACAGTGAAGAGTTCACCACTGATCCCATTAGGAAGAGTACAACTTGGGGAAGGTTGCCAAGTGACACTTCAGAAATGATGATGGAGTCTAAGGGAAAGGACAGACATCCAGAGGCTGAGTCGCTGGAAAGAAATGTTTTGTCTTTTTGGCTGAAATGACGCTCGCCCCTGTAACCTTTTCCCCTGCTTCACATCACTCACTCTTGTTTTTCATTCTTTCTCGGTACACATCTGCCTCACAGATAATGGACCTTTTGGGCTTCAGCTCTCTCTCTCTCTGAGCCCTTTGGGGCTCAACCTTTTCACCAGCCCCGCAACAAAGTGCAATCTGAAATTTTCCTGAAATACCCAGAGAGCAAGGCTGTTATATAAAGGTCCCACAGAAACATTTCCTTATTTATGACTCTAAATTATTCAAATGAGAGATGATTTTCAAAATGCTGCAAGCCCCATTTTGCTAAACAAATCAATGATCTATTTCATTTAATATGCAAATGACGTTTTAGGCATTCGGCAGTCTTTTTAGTCAGAGTGAATTACAATAAGGCTCACAAATGCGTCCAACAGCACTTATTGAGAGAATTGAATGAAGAGTATACTGTAATTTCCAATAATGGGCAGATTAGAAATAATCAAGAAGAACCTTTTAAATTTATTGTGCAAGTTTGGATTTCTAACCTTTTGTTTTGGGGAAATGGAAAATTAAAAAACCTAGCCTGGGTCTGTTAACGGACTAAAGTGAAACCTAAAGAGAGAAAGTAGAGGCAAACAAGTTCATGTGTTTGATTAGGATAAATCTGTGAAAGAAAATAAGAACTCCCCTATTCTTCAGACCTAAACTAGTTGTCCCTTAAATAAGATAAAAATATTACAGTGACAAAAGTTTAATGTTTGCAAGTACCCTTTAGCCACTTGAGCCTTGAGCCACCTTTATCAGTAGTAACTTGAACTTATCTTTCACATCATTGTGAAGGTATTTTGGTCCACTCTTCTTTACAGCATTGTTTCAGTTGATTGAGGTTTGTGGGCATTCATTTATGCACAGTTCCCGTCACAGCATCTCAATGAAGTTGAGGTCGTAAGTTTAACTTTGCTATTGCAATTTGTGCTGTGCTTTGGATCACTGTCCTGCTGCGTGACCCAAGTTTGACCGAGCTTTGGCTTTTAACAGATGGCCTCACATTTGACACTATAATACTTTGGTATATAGAGGACTTCATGGTCATCTCAGTGACTGCAAGTTGCCGAGGTCCTGTGGGTATAAAACAAGCCTGTATCATTTAACCTCCTCTATTTTGCTTGATAGTTGTTTTTTGGGGGGGGGTTGTTTTTTTTGCTGTTTGTACTAATATGCTGATATTTGTTTTTACTAAATAGGGTGCTGGGCATTATGGCCAAACATTATGGACATTACTCCAAAAGTAGTAGGTAGTTTGTTCAAATCCATCTTTTCAAACCTAGGCCATGCTGTCTTCAGCTTTTACTCTTCTCTTCTTTGGAACCAGCTCCCAGTTTGAATTTGGGAGAAAGAATCCCTCTCTATTTTTAAGATTAGGCTTAAAACATTCCCTTTTGATAAAGCTTATAGCCAGGGCTAGGTCAGGTGACCCTAAACCCAATAGGCCTAGGGTGCTGGGGGCTTCCCATAAAGCACTGGGTGATTCTTCTTTACACACGTTTCTCAGAGCATTGTCTGTCCTTGGGGTGACTTTGCTGATATGTCCACTCCTGGGAAGATTGTGGCATTATGTTAACACACACCTGAATGCTCCAGACCAACAAACTGCTGAAAATGGGCATGCTGACTATGGTTGCTACTTGGGCTCTTAATTCCTGTGAAAGCAGTTAAGGTTTATCTTGTTTTTTCATGGGACTGTTTGAGTCTCGTGGAAACATTCTTTTTCACACAACTTGTTTGTCTTTGTTTTGAAGTTTTGCTGATTTCTTTTCTCACACTTGAAACCTCAGCTGGGTTAGGGGTACACTCTTGTACAAGGTGCATCTTGAAAACCTTCCCTATCAAGATAATCATTTACTTCGCTGCTATTTTTACTCTGGAAATAATTGGATTATGATTTATTTATTAATTTAATTTGTATTTCAAACAGAAAACTAACCATTAAAAAATTCCAGGTTCATTCTGACTTTTTTTCCCTTTAATGTAGGAACTCTGTCCTCTTTTTCTTAGTGACTCCTTTCCTCTTTTAAGTATAAATATTTTCACACCATGTGATCATACCCTGAAGGTATTGCACCATCAGAAGATCAGCAGCCTGCTCTCTCAACATTTAATAAGTTGAAATAAAGCTTTTGTATCCCTTTGTATGTTTGTATTTCAAGGTTAAGGTTAGTTTGGTTATCCTATCCTATTATTAAAGGATTTTCATTACGTTCATGAGATTCGTCACATTAAGCCTTCAAACGTTAAAGTAAAAACTGCAGTAATGTTACAGCAATTATATGGGAGAAAAGTTGTCTCTTTTGTGTTAAGGAAAAGCTCCAGGAAAGCCTTGTCGATCACAGTAATCGCTGAGGACAAAAGCCCAAAGTGACTTTCGGATTTTAAAGAAACGAGGAAACTTCAAACTTTTCCCAACCGTTTATTTTAAGAGAAGACTGGCCTAAACCTTTGATGATAATCCAATTGTGTGAACACGGTTGGACTTGAATGATAGCCTTGAGCTGAACTCACATTACTGAGCTGATGTGGTTATTTTCTTTTGTTGTTTGTAATGAAGCACCTCAGGCCAAGGCAAACAAAAAGAACTTTAGCCCCTAATGGACCTCTTTTTGTCTTAAAAAAAAAATAAAAAAATTCTGCCCTCTCTTATTTTTAAAAAGTCACAAAATAAGAATTCCTGGCTGGACTCAATCAGAGGCTTCTTCACTTCCCTTTTCAAAGACCATTCATTAACATGACACATCATGTATGGGTCTCTGGAAGGGTATAATACCAGTTTGGCTGAAGTACATAATTAATGATGTAATTAGTGGTGTGTTTGTCTTATAATGAATGGAGTGCTGCTGGTAGCTTCCAGTGGAATCGTTTGAATAAAACATGTAAAATTATGGTGGTGTAAAGAAAAACAGCTATCAGATTTTTCTTGTTGGTGGCTATTATGAGATGTTTAACAAACTACCCTACCATTTCTCTTTCCGTTTTTTTTTTTTTTTTTCTCTCCAAGGATTCAAAGCGTTCGGCAGAGATCGTCACTTCTCCGTCGCTGGATGTTTTCCTCCCAGAAGACGAGGACAACCCGTATGAGTCTGTGACCACCGCTGTCACACGCAAGCCCTCCTCTCTTGATATCAATCAGCGACTCAACGCCTGTCCACGCAATGGTAGGATAACTGCACATTTATCTGGTACCTAAAATACTAAAACAATACTGTAATTTTCATTTATAAACTTAGGTGTCCTTTTATTCGGCTTATGTAAATGTAATACCTACTTGAATATCTAAGACTCTGGACATGTTATTAGGTACACCTTGCTAGTACCAGGTTGGACCCACGTTTGCCTTCAGAATTGGCTTCATTCTTCATGGCACATATTCAAATGCTGGAAACGTTCCTCCGAGATTTTAGGTCTGTATTGACATGATGCTACACATCCATGATGCGAATATCCTATTCCACCCCAGGGATTTGGTGACTGTGCGAGTACTGTGTACTCACTGTCATGTTCAAGAAACCAGTCTGAGATGATTTGAGGTTTGAGACATGGCAAGTTATCCTGCTGGTACACTCTGCTCACAAAGGGATTTACACGGTCAGCAACAATACTAAGGTAAAAAATGTTCAGTTTGGGCCCAAAGTGTGCGGAGAAAATATCCCCTTACACTGTTACACCACCACCAGCAGCATGAACTTTTGATAAAAGGCATGATGGATCCATGCTTCCCTGTTCTTTACACCAAATTGTGCCCTAGCTGAAAATGAGACCCATCAGACCATGCAGCGGTTTTTCAATGTTCTGTTGCACAGAACATTTGGCGAGCCCATGTGAATTGAAGGCTCAGTTCAAGGCTTAGCTGACAGGAGTGGCACCTGGTGTTCAAATATGCTCCTCTGAATTCATTGGTTGTACATAGTGGTTATTTGAGTTCTGTCAGTTTGAAGCAGTCTGAACGTTCTCTTCTGCCCTCTAATGTTAGCAAAGCATTACCAAGAGTGCTGTCACTGACTGGATATTTTCTCTTTTTTAGGCCATTCTCTTTAAGTCCTTGAGATGGTTGTATGGTAAAATCCCAGCAAATCAGCAGTTTGTGAAATACTCAGACCAGCCTGTCTGGCGTCAACAACCGTGCTGTGTTCAAAGTCACTTAAATCACTTTTCTTCCCCATTCTGATGCTCGGTTTGAACTTGATGTCTTAACCATGTCTGCATGCCTAAATACACTGAGTTGCTGCCATGCGATTGGCTGATTAGATGTTTGGGTAACAAAGTGACCAGTAAGTGTAGGTTGTATTCTTAAATGATGTTTTTTTTTCTTCTTTTTTCTGATGAGACTCAGCCACTTTATAATTGACTTGATTTTGATTTAATTGATTTTTTTTTATCTGTAAAAATATTCAGTTGTCAGGGTGTTATCGTACAGAAAATGTACAGTCTGTCGTTGCAAAAAATCTTAGAATGGTCTTAGAATAATTTGACAGTGGAACATATGGTACGTTCAAGTACAAGCCATGATCCATATGAAAATCCCACTGCTGTGAAGATCACGACTTCAGTAGCAGAAACGGGCCAGCTGAAAGCCAAACATATTGCCGATTCAACATGAACACACAGTTTTATGGCAGTAAACAAGTGTGGAGACAGTGGGTGAGAGTGAGAGCAGCAGTGTTTGGGATACATGCATTGTTAAAAATATGGTGGCTTTTGTTGGTCTTCATTTATTTAAGGCAGCTTAGCTGATTTTTTAAATTGATGACCGAGATTAGATGTTAGTATCAGAGTCATATACAGAGTACATCTGAGTTTCTATTTTAATTTGCCACACCACAGTAATAATTAGTTCCTAAAACTTACTTTTAATTTTTGTACTTCATTTTCATCCTGTCTTTATCACCTCATAAACATCACATTAAACTCTTTATGGATCCTGCTGCTGCTTCAGCTTTGTACCCAAAAAGCATGCCAACGATTGGAACTCAATATTTAATTGACATCATATCAAAAGTTGAAACTTTAATTTTTAAATATATTCCCAAGTTAGAATAGAGGCCTGTTTATCACTGTGCATGGAGAGCAGATGCTTCTGTTACGTAAACAAAATCTTTTTCTCAGCCTTGCTTCGTATAGGATTTCAACTGCTCAACAGCTTAGGACTGCCTTTATTTCATATTACAGAGGTTTTCATTCCCAGATTAGCACCCAGAGTCTGTTACTGTTACTGTAGTTTAAATCTTTGCAAAAAAAAAAAAAAAAAGTGGGTTGTAGCAAATTAACAATATCATATGCAAACAGTTGCTTTTTGACATCCCTAAATATTGAGATTCCTTTTTGTCTAGGAGCAGGTGGAAATAAATATTTTATCCATAAGCTAAATAACTGTTTCTGCAAACAACTGAAATAATTAAAATGCATTGACTAGAGTTCATTGATTAATATCTTATGGCATCTTCCAGATTCAATATTGACATTAATAGAAAGTGATCATCTGCTAGATTTGGGTGTTAAAACTAAATAGTTTGTGTAGAATATTGATTGCGTTGCATCTCTCTCTTCCACAATGTGTCTTCTATTCTGTCTTCTGCCCATCACCCCCAACTGTTGATGGCAGATGGCTGACCCTCCCTGAGCCTGGTTCTGCTGGAGTTTTTTTCTTGTTTAAAAGGGAGCTTTTCTTTCCCACTGTCACCAAATGGTTCCTCAAAAGTAGTTGTTTGATTCTTGGGGTTTTCTCTGTTTTATTGTAGGGTCTTTACCTTACAGGAAAAAGCGCCTGGAGTCGACTGTTGTTGTGATTTGGCGCTGTGTAAATAAAACTGAAATGAACTGAAAGTGTATTAATAATTGCTAAAAAATCGGTTTATTTCTTGAGAAGCAGTGCAAATATTGTATTTGCACTGCTCGCTGAATAACTTCTAACTTCCTTCAGTCTAAAAATGCGTTTATAACTAAAGCAACCATTCAGCGATTTATACCTGATTTGTTGTACCTTTTCACTGTCATCCACGCTGTTTTCTAATCTGTTTCTAGCATGAGCTAATCCCTCGGCCTTTGACCTTTCAGTTAGTTCTGTTTGCTCATCGCTTGTTTGGTCTGCGGCGTTGTGCCTCTGCACCCACGACAAAAAACACCCACGGATGCATTCTCCCCTTTCACTCGGCTCGCGTAGCAAAGCTACACACTGCTGCAGGTTGTCACGGCAACTGCATCACCGGCTGGTGAGTCACCTGAATGTTGCCATGGGAACTGTCTTGCTAGTGACACCCCCCTCCCCACCACTCCTGAGCAGAGGAGCAGCAAGAGGCTACTGTAGAGCCTTGTTTTGTGTGTGTTTGTCCCGTGCTCGACTGTTGGATCTTGCTCGTCATTGGCTGTTTGAGAGTTGAGAGTTGAACTGTGAGCACACACTCTAGATTGTGCTTGTGTGCGTGCATGTAATAGGTTAGTTGTTTTATGTCAAAGTGTTTTTTGGTGGAGAATTGCTCCACTGACGTAATGGAATAGTGTGGGTGTTGTATTTGTTCTCATCTCTCTGAGTGCTGTTACCTGGCCAAATGAGAGAGAGAGAGACAGAGACTGGGAATAAGACTGAGATGTGAGGCACAGCTGACTACATATCTGTGGTATAGGTAAGCATGACAAGAAGGACATATTTACCTATAATATAGAGATAGTTTACATATAACATACCTTCCAGGCTTCAGATACTGTGTTAATCCAGACCAATCTTAGACCAAAGGTAAGAAAGACACTGAGATGGACCGTGGACAGGTTATACATTCAGTAGAGGAAGTCGAAGGTTGACTCAGGCTGAGCCGTCTCCATGAAAATGACACAGCAGGAGGGAAAAACCTGGATTGCTGCTCTGAGTCCAGTCACATGTCAGCCTAATTGGACATGGGTGTGAGTCAGTCTCTCTTTATCTGCCTCTGAGAGGAAGGATGTGGTGATCAAGGAACATGGGGAGGAAAGGGCTGAGATGAGAGGAAAAGGAAGAGCAGAGAGGGACTTGGTGCATTGCACTGCAAAAAATTCCTGCACTGGTTTGTTCTTTGGTGTTATCATATTTAAGTTACTGTGTGGAGGTGTGGGAAAAATTCATCACAACCACTGTGTTTATTGCAAAAAAGAGCCTTAACAACAACAGTAACTACTAATGCATAAGTTAAGGAACAATATGTTATGATTTTTGGGGGGATAGACGGGGGTTAGAGTTAAAGGGATGCATTAAATCTGAAGATTTACTGTACCATATGTGGTGTAAGATTTTGGAATAGTTTAAGTATGGAATTAAATCAATGTCCAAACATAACATTATAAAGAAATCATTTTCACAGAGTACAGGGATTTAGAAGAATGTCAGTCACTGGATGAAATAAAAGTTCTGTACTGATGGTTTATAAAGGTATTATAAGATAATTACTGATTTTTAAAAAGTCACATCTTGTTTTAAATAATGTTTCATTATCAAAAAAGCATTTTTTGCTGATATGTTCTGATGAATGTAATGAGCCTTTAAATGTTGCCACCAACATTAACAGATTAAGTCTGTTTTCTGACCACAGTAACAACGGCAGAAGAGACACTTTTTACTCTAAAAAGTTCTAGTTCAAGATTGGTTAAACTAGGAACACGAGATGACCGCTACTGCCTCAACGTAAAATCTCCACACAGACGGATCAAATGTTCCTGTTATCAATGTTTTGGTTTCACAGATCTGTAGGTACATTTACAGTTTGTGAAATCGTGTCACAGTCAAAAATGGTGCATAATTACTAGCCTATATTGTACACCTGAAAAAAGTCTTTAAAGTTAACATCATCAGCGCCTGTAGTGGAAAGCAGGTATCTGAAAAATAGGAGTATTTCATAAACTCATATTTGGAAAATGACACAGAACTTATTGCAAATTTCGTATATTTAAATATTACCAGAAACTTGATCATTCTAAAAAAAAGTTCATTTGGATTTGGTACATGGCGTCATACATACCTGGGGAATATTACACTCCTGAGTGTCCATATTCATAGTGTCAGAGTACCAGATATTCATCCTAAAAAAATATGAAGGGTCTTGCTGGATTTTTTGTAGTGTAAACCCTGCCTGATAGCCACCTGTCTTGTTACTGCTGGTTAGTGGTCTGCAGGTGTGGGCTGCTGCAGTCTCACAGTTGAGGAGAGGAAGATGCTACAATACATTCAGAAGCTTCAAAGAATCAGGGCGGCTTTATCAAAATTCATCTGCTGACTGTCACTCAGCCTAGCCGCTACAGAAACACCGGGGGCCTGTTGTCACCGAGACTGCCACCCCAAACAATTTCCTGCATTTCATGTCTTGGCTTCTTGAATTCCTCACTACCCCTCCATCTCTTTTTATTTGACTTTTAACTTTATTTTTTTTCTGTCTCCTAAAGCAGTTGTCAAGAGATTCTCCACAGAGTGTTAGAGCCGCAGTCCTCCTTCTGATGCTGCGGTATTCATGGGAACGCGATGTCCCATTGCACCATATGTCCTCTGATATGAAAACTGTCATTTTTGACAATGAAGAGGCTGAATTATTTTCTTTATAATGCAAAGTACATGGAGTGTATAGTTGCGCACGTAATCCTTTCATTCTTCGAGTCCTAAGGCAAATCATTTTTTATGTCAGGATTATATTTATTCCTTTCTGATAGAATTTCCTTTGTTTCGAATGAGAGAATACATTTCTGCTGCACTGTTTGCCTGCAGATAGATTTAATGTACATTTGTCAGATTCATTTTATTTATTTTTTACATGTATACAGATTCAGATGGAAAAACAACTGCTTGCCAAGTGTAAATTAAAACACTCATGCAAAGAGTGGAATGTAACAAGCTAGTAGGAGAGGCAGAAACATATCTGGTGTCACTTCCAACCATCAGATGTCTCAGTTTTCTTTTGTGCAGTTTCTAAAACTTAAGTTATTCTTTTTTTGTTTAGTTTTTGCTCTGCTAATAAGAAGCGCATTTATTAAGTTACTCAGTATTTGTAATTGTGACATTTGGGCAGGTAAACAGTTCTGCAGTACTGGTAATCAGTGTAACAATCAGTAGATTTGAACTCCAGGAATGCTGCTGTAACAGCCAGATTGCAGAAACGCACAGGAGCACTGCAGGTAAAGTGCGATCCTGCAGATAGGAAAACAGGCAGCAGAGTGGTGAGGAGGGACCTGCGAGCGAAGCTTCCCAGCCTGCAGTCACGTATGGAGCAGACAGAAAGTACAGATTGTTGCCAAGCGGTTAGAGCAAAAGTGCTTCTTTTCTGCTATTGACTGACTCCTCCTAAGATAAATACACACTTGGTGTTTGTACCTATGTATGTGCTTGTGTATGAGTGTAATACTCATACACAGTCCTATATTTTTTACTATATACAGGATCGCTGTAAACTTTCCAATGACAAAATCAGCCAACAAACATGCAGGATGGGTATCTTGAATTTCCATCATAACCAGAGCTAAATTATTTTCCATCCACAAGTTAAAAATTTGGGATATGATCTAAAAATTCTGAATTAGATGTCTGAAAATTTTGACATTTTAAGTCAAACTTCTAAGAAAATAACTTAAAACTGGAGATGAACTTTTTTGAGTTATTAAGTTGACTTTTTGGGATAACTCAAAAATCTGACTTATACGTAGCAAATCTTAAAACACAATAAGTTTAGAATGAGGCAACACAGGAATCATCATAGCTTTGACCTCAGAGGTCAACGTTTTGGAAAATCGTCTAGGATTTTTAAATTTATACTATAGGTATCACTTAGTCTACGTTCACCACGCGAACCTCGGTGCCTGAAACAGTTTGATCCACAAGCTTTTGTCTACCAACAGATGTGTAAGCAGGTTGAGTGAGAACTTTTTAATCATACTGTATATTTTTCCTCGGTCAAGTCTCTGTTAATTTGTACGGAGGTTAAGTTCGATCATATTTCATTCCAAATTTCAGGACACAAAAAGTCACATGAATTCTGATTTGAGGGTTCAGTCTGAGGTCATGTGAAAGTGGCCTGAGGCAGGTTGAAAAGATTAGATTTCATGTGACTTATGGCTGCTCTGAGTCACATATGAGGGGGAAAAACTAAACAAAGCTCAGTTTTTGGTCCTTTTTTATCCTGCAGTGTGAGCGCAGCCTTAATCTGAACTTGCTCACAGTCTTATCTGGATGGTTAATATATAAAGTTTGCTACTTTATAACAGTGTTGATTTTCATTATTTTCCCCTTATGTTACAGAAAGGGGCAGTTTTAATGATGGTCTTGTCACAGCTATTAACGCCGTGCTTCATTTTTAAATGAGTTCACATTAGTCAGTCACAGGTATGCACACCGCAGCCCTGCTACCTGACAGGTTAATGAATCAAGTACTCAGTCTTTTAGTTTCTTACTCCCCCTCCCATATTAACTTTCACCCTCACTCCTCTCTGGTGGATAAAGCTGTGATGTTGCTGCGTCTCACCCCATTTATCGCACTTTGGTTGGCACTGGAGGCTTAGAGTGGCTAATGGCACCATGTACCAGCTCCAGGGCTTCGCCATTAAAAGGGTCGAGGCCCATTGACTTGTTGAAAGAAAGGCAATAACGTGTCTTCCTCTTTGACACCCAGAGGAAATTGCTGCTGATATGGTCATACACTCTTTTTTTTAAAGTTTCTGGTCTTAGCTTTACATTCAGGCCTTGAGTTTTCTGTTGATTTACTTACATTTGGTTGTTTCTGTTATATAGTTCTGTTTGCACTCTATTGTAGGAGTAAAGAAAACTCCATGGCTTTTCCATACTTTCAAGGTCAACCATGAGTTAAGATCTTTAAGTACTTTCTGACTTCCCTACTGTGGAGGCCTATCTTACAATTTCATCTTTAAATCATGTCTTTATTTTCTAAATGGTGTAGGTATTCTTACTAAAAAGTTTAGATTTGGGGTTTTCTTGAATATTTATGCAGACATTATGTTTATGTGGGGCTCACAGAAGACTCATTTGACGCCCTCAAATGATCATTTTAGTCAGGCTCCAGTAGTGAATCAAACCTTATCAGCTTCCTGCTTGAGAAACTCATCAGCATCATGGACAATCTGTCCCATGCCGTTCATGCCTCCCTGATTGGTCACCTTAGCACTCATAGCAAAAGTCTCATTGGCCCAAGGTGTAGGAGTGAGCACTAGAGGAGATCCTTTCTACTACCTAGCTATAGTATTAGAAGCTGTAACTTAATATTTTAAAAATCTACACATGCACATCAACATTTTATCATATTATACTCTTACTCCATCCCATCTGTTCTTTACCAGATGGGAGGATTATTATTACTACACCATCACAGGCAATTTATTTTATACTGCATTTGTTAATAGCATTAATTTAATTACAATTTTAAGCCAAATTTCTCATTGGTAAGATACTGTACATATTGATAGTTGATATGTATTATATTTGTGTGCATATTTATTCCTTTTATTTTTCTTAAGTGTATCTTCTTTTAAAGTTATTACCTCCACTAAGGAGGAACTCCATAAATTTTTCCCCACAAATTCTGATAAAACTGTCGAGGGGTAGAGTGGTGTAATGTTAGCAGTCTATCATAATTTGGGTTATATCCACCAAGGTGCTTGCCTTTGTTTGTATTGGAAACATTTAGAAAATGATATGGAATATAATGACTTACAGACATTATAGTTGGCATCCAAACATGAGGTCACATTTGGCGTCTGATCTCACTTTTACATTTCAACTTTTTTTTTAAAGTTGATCCCCAAATAATGTTTGTTTAATCAAAGAAAATATCTGACGTGCTACCATTATGTGATTTTTACTGCACAACAAACTTCTTAAAGTACATTTAAAAAGGAAGAAGACAAAATGAATATATAGAAAATATAATACTGTTCCTGTAAAACTAAATACTACCCAGAGAGTGAGCTGCCTTGATGGAGGTTTGCACTCTGAGTGCTCTTTGTTTTTGCTGTTTTTGCTATCTGACTCTGTACACCTTATTGCTTCTGCTTCTGTTTCTATTTTTATTGCACTGAGCATATAAAAGGCACAAGAATTTCCCTTGGGATTAATAAAGTTCGTATCTCTTTTATTAATTTTTGTATCAGTATAGTCAGTATGTAAATAAATAAATAAATAAATAAATAACCTGAGCAGCAACTGTACTTTGTCTGAAATCCAACAGAAGATCAGCTGATGTCTGTTTATAGTAGAACCCACAAATTCAGTCAGCATGAACACAATTTCCGCCCAAGGTGGGAACAATGGCCACTTCTGTACAAAAGGGCTATTCACAAAATACAAATACACTGAATGACTAAAGATACAGACCAAAAATAGTACTGAATTGGCCCCAATTTAATGAGGATCTTAGAGATTATAACTTTCAATTCCCTGTGTGGATTTAAAATTATCCTAAGCTGAAACCCCAAACCACAGGGATTGGCCAAAGCGTCTTTGCTGTAGTGCATGGGTAAATAAAACTTTCACGCTTCCTCTTTTTTCCATTCCAACTCTAGTGTTAAAAAACACAGAAGCTCAGCTTCAGTTGACACTGACTTGCAAGGTTGCATGCACACACATACACTATACATATGAAATACCCCCAGAGTGGCAGAGAGGCAGAACTGACAGCCCAAAGAACGTGTCTAAAATTGACAGTTTTTGTCTTGTTAGATGACCAGGAAGTGGACAGCTGATTGAACGCTTGCACACACCGAGCATTCACTTAGACACACAGGTCCTCTACAAGGTGCTGTAAAGAGCAGGGCAGCTGGTCTTGGATCTACACAGAGTTATATTTGAATATATCCAGGCTCTATTATAAGACACAGAAACTGTAGAATGAAACATTTCGGCGCTTCTCAGTATCAAGGATGTGAACAGGTACAACATCCATCAGACATTACATTTAGACAACCATGCACATGTTTTTGTTTGTGCACTTTTGTATGCACACTAACATACAAACGTGTATTCCCTTTGGCAAGGACGGCTAAGAGTGTTTCCCAGGAGTGAGCCCAAGGCAGATGTAAAGGAAGCACAGTCAGAAGCAGACACATTCACACACAGAAACACACACATCTTACATCTATCATCAAAACCCCAGTGTTGACAGGCTTATTTACTTAATAGGACAAAACCTCAATCCCTATCTATATATAACCCTCCTTCCTTTTTTCTCTCTCTCCCATTTTTTCACTCTTTATTTTATCTATTTACGCCCACATTTAAACATTGATTCAGCTCCAGGCAGTTCTTTTGTGGTGCGTGCGTGCGTGCGTGCGTGTGTGTGCATGCGCATGCTCATGTGTGTGTTTGCAAACATGTTTGATAGATGTGAGAGCATGCTGTGAAGCTGTGTCACTTTTCCCCTGCAGGACAGATGTGCCTGCGTGATTGTGTGGCTCCACGTCTCCAGCCAGACTGTTGAAAAATCAAAATCAAAATAAGATGGAAGATGGTAGCAATTTCTAAACCAGGATCAGAGATTTTTGGTTTTACAGCTGCTTCACAATAGAGCTGTAAAACTGGTAATTGATAAGGTTGCTGGAGTATACAGAAAATCTTCCATGAAAAGAAATACAGTTCTTTTATTTATTTATTTAGTATTTAAGGACTTCAGGGAGTTTTAGCTGCGTCTCGAAATGGTCTCTTATGAGGTTTACATCTTTGCAAATCGTGTTTCTCTCTGTTGCTCGATTATTGTTCCTGCTAGCACTTTCTCAGTGTTTATGATTTCTTCTCTAATGAACCTAATTTTTTTGTGTTACCGTGAAAATTGGACCTACTTGCTGTTTCTCTGTATTCTTGTTAAAATGCTGTTTGGTAGATATTTGAAAAGTCTAAAGTTGTTAAATATCAATAAATAATATGCAGTTAGGTCCATAAGTTTTTGTTTTTTGGGGGGGCAAATTTGCCCCTATAAACCATCACAATGGATTTTAAATCAAACAAAAACAGTGCTTCATTTTCAGAAGCTTCAAATAAATTGGAAGACTGACTGATAAGCAGTTGTGTGGCAAGGTGAGGCCTGGAGTTGAGTCCAACTGTATTTGCTTCTGGTAGCTTTTTACTGGATACGAGGCCCAAAGAGATGTTGATAAAAGTGAGAGGCCATCATTTTCAATCAGAGAGATGCCAAAAGCTTTAGAAGTGGCTCAACCCACAGTGTGGATATAATGCAATATGGATCTTATGTTAAGGCATGAGCTTGTATTACTGTCAGTGGAACTGGCTTACTAGTGTTTACTCCTGATCTGATTGCTGATAGAAGTAGCTGGATGAAATGTCAGATTTAGCCAAATGGATAATGACCTAAAGTGTACTGAAAAAGGAACCCAAGATTATAAAGGAAATTATATATTATTTCTGTGTGGTTGTTAAATGTTAACCTAAAAACAGATGGCAACAGTGTTTGTCAGCTAAGACCAGCTACACTGGATAACTACAAATGGGTTCATCTCAAACTTATAATCCAGGGTAGAAGCTACATTTGATACGCCAGACATCGTATCTTCTGTATTTTATTTCTTCTGTATTTGGCTCAGTTTATTTTTAGGCTGATTTCAACCTTTTAGACTGAATATTTTTCCACCAATAATGTCTTCAGGGATCTAATGCATCTGCTGCTATCCTTTTTTTCTTATGGCGCTCTCAAAAGTTACCATGTTCTTTTTAATTATTAAGAAATTCTGTCATAATGAGCAACCAAAAATGTTGAGTTTACTTTCAATTAAAATAAAAAAAAAAATTGAATACAACTTTGTTTTTTTTTAATCCTTTTCAGTTTGTTCACAAATATTTTGGTACCTCTTCTTGCTTTTTTTTCACGTGAAGATTAGAATTCCTCCTCTGCAGGCTGACATCCTGGTAAATGTAAAGTCGCTCGTTAAATAACAGGACGCTGTATGTGTCATTATGCAAAACATCAACAGCAGCCCCACATTTCTCCCTTTTTTATACATTTGTTCTTTTTGAATAGGTGAAGAGGATTTGTGGGAGTTGTGAAAAATCACACCATCAACGACATCCAAGTTAAAACAACAACAGGGAGCACTCCTTTTATTTCAGTTTCCATTTGAAATGAGCTAAGTGGTCGATCATATTTGGATCTGCCACAAAATTAAAAGCTCTGACGAGAGAAGTAAGTTACATCGATGATCTTGTAAGAATGCAGTGTTCTGCTGGGAAACCGTGGGTCTGGTCATTCATATCAAAGTTACCCACCTTTACATTGTTGCAGCCCAAGCAGATGGCAGCACTCTCCCTACATAGAAGCAAAAATAATCAATCCGCAGAGCTAATTAATTCATCCAGTCCAGGATGCACAGGAACAAGCCTTAAACACTACCAGTGGTCCAATGCCAGATGCCACAGGATACCCCCCCGCCAGAATTGCCGGCCCATTTCGGGACATGCTAGAGCTTTATTGGTGGCGCAAGGGGGGGCATGCATACACACATAGTAGGCACGTGGTTTTAATGTTGTGGCTTTAGTCTTTAGTTAAGAAACAATCCCTGGACATCAGATGAAATATATAACTCTGCTCTTGCTGCTGTTGTGTTGGTGTGTATATGTATGCACACTTGTGAGGTAATAGTCCCGGCTGGGTCTCACACCGTAATTGGATGATATTCTGGAATCTGATAGAGTCCGTGTAGGCAGGTGGCAACTGACAGAAAACATCTAGCGAGTGTGTGTGTGTGTGTCTGATGACAATATTGCGAGAAAGCTGTGTTAGTCTGGGTATTGTGTCTCTTCCAGTTGATTAAGACAAATGCTTTCTCCCACTGAAAGTTAATTCAGTCTACTTCAGCAGTTCTCTCTTCTTCCTTCCTTTCTTGTCTTTTTCTTTTCCTTTTTCCTCCCCTCTTCTCTGCTAAAGGATCACGCACTAGGGAAATTAGCTCAGATACTCTGTAATCAACTGCACACACTGAGTGTGTGTATAGAAAACTGAGATAGACATCAAACTGCTCTGGACAGCAGTCACGTTTTCCTGCTGTGCTTGTTGCTGAACCTTGTTAAATTACAAAATGGCACTCACCTCTCTTTGGTTTTCTTCAAATGGAAATTGAAATTGAAATTGAAATTGAAATTGAAATTGAAATTGTCACACACATAACCATACACAGTACGACATGTGGTGAAATGCATATTGCTGTGCAATGCCCGACCATTAAATGACAGTAAGAATTGACTGTAAGATTTACCGATTTACAGATTACTACAAAAATTTACAGATTTTAACTTAAAATTTACAGTAAAAAGAATGTGCAAATAACGATTTAAGAAAGAAATTATAAGAAGTGTGCAAATAAACAGAGTGCATGCGGTGATGTGATGTGTGTGAGAGAGTCCAGTCCTACACCTGGTTCAGGGCCCGAATAACCTGGGGGAAGAAGCTCCTCCTCATTCTCTCTGTTTTGGCCTTCAGGGAGTGAAAGCGCTTCCCAGACCTCAACAGTGAGAAGAGTCCATTGTTGGGATGGGAGAGGTTCATCATAATCTTCCTGGCTTTGGTCTTGCACCGCTTGGTGTAGATAGACAGCAGGTCAGGAAGCACCGATCAAATGATGCATTCTGCCGAGCGCACCACTCTTTGCAGATCTTGTCTGTCCAGCTTGGTGCTGTTCCCAAACCAGGTGCAGATGTTTCCCGTCAGAATGCTCTCGATGGTGCAGGAGTAGCAGTTCTTCTGAGGAAAAAGAGATGTTGTCGGAGATCAGGCCCACAACAACAGTGTCGTCAGCAAACTTGACAATGGAGGTGGTATCTGATGTGACTACACAGCCATAGGTGTACAGTGAGTACAGCAGGGGGCTTAAAACACAACCCTGAGGCACTCCAGTGCTGAGTGAGATGGAGGGGGACACCCGTTTTCCCACCCTCACTGATTGGGGTCTGTCTGTGAGGAAGTTGAGGATCCACTGACACAGTGATGAGCTGAGTCCTAGATCCTTCAACTTGGTGAAAAGCTTAGAGGGAATTATTGTGTTGAATGCCGAACTGTAGTCCACGAACACCATCCTAACATAATTCCCTCTGCCAGTGTCCAGGTGACTCAGGGATGTGTGGAGCAGGTGTGATATGGCATCGCTTGTGGAACAATTAGTC
>VUQG01045461.1:8075-25757 GCA_015106755.1 Etia nguti | reverse complement strand
TTGCAAGGTTGTAGAGAACGGTACACCTGTATAGTGTGCAGTATGCCTGTTGGAGGAAAGGAAAAATAGAATATTAAGGTGAATCGTGTGTGTGTGTGTGTGTGTGTGTGTGTGTGTGGGTGTGTGTGTGTGTGTGTACATGCATGTGCGATAGGGGGGCTTGTGTTGTTGTGCCAGGGGAATGCCGAAGTCTTGGCATGATGCTTGAGCTCAGCAATTAGAATAATTAAGAGGGACTGACAAGCTTTTAGAGTCTCTCCCCCTTCCTCTCTCTTTCTCTTCCTCTCTCATTCATGTTCCAGCTGTAAATGTGGAGTATGTCAGACAACACTATGTCAGTTATGTCAGCTTAACACACACGTGTTTGTTAGAAGCCTGCGACTGTCAGGTGCATGAGTGCCAGCTAAAACAGGGAAACCCTGCAAACTGCGTCGGCTCTCATTTCTCTCACCCACACATTCCACCTAATTTGTGCACACAATAAAGCTTGCTTTAATACAACCGTGTGTGATACAGTCATGCTGTGGAAATCTGTTTTTGAGAGGCTGTGCAGTAAAAGTGCACTTCGCTAATATTACCCAGGAGTCGGGATTGCTTAACAGGCTTATTACACCTCACAAGTGTAGACTGAAAGAACAGATCTGTTGTTATGAACATGGAAGGTTTTGTGTGCGTGTGTGTGTGTGTGTGTGTGTGTGTGTGAGAGAGTTCACTAATGACTTCACACCCCATTAGCGCCTTTGCTTGATATGTCACACTTCATTATGTACTTAAATCATTGGTGCATAAACTTGGAAAGTGTGCATGCATGTATGAAGCATGTTTTCACTAGGGAGTGTGTAGCTATAACAACTTTTGGCTGCAACTCTCTCCTTGCATATGAGACCGATGGGCATTACTGTTTTCTTTTGGGACGTTTTCAGTTTTTATATGTTATGTGAACCAAAACTTAGATTCCAAACTGTATTGATACCTAATAAAACTATATGGCACACTGACGCAATGTGTTCTATGCCTTAATATGGAAAGAGACTGCACTAATAAATGCTCTACAGTGGAGACATTATATTAATTTGTTCAGTTATTCATCTTTTAGCTTTGTGACCAATTTTATTCTTTCTCTGTCTCAAGCTTGGCAGTGAACTCAGGATGATTGTTACTGGGTTAGGCTGCATAATCTGTATGCAGGACACCTCGGAGCCACAAATAAATGCCCTTGTCTAAGCAGATACATTTCTGTTTAAATCTGCTTAAGATTTTATAATAGGAGTTTGATATATGGAGAGTTTATTTGTGTTCATAATTTACAAGATCTCTTGTGTGTGATTCATAGGTCAATTACTCAAAGAGCCACCACTGTCCAAACATTTATTCTACTGTTTAAGCGTGCCTCTGTGTATAAATCCATCATCAAATCCTAAGTGTGAACCGTGAGTGTGTTTGCATCCATGAATGTAGGTATCAGTGTTTATGTGCACACGCCTGCATCCGTGCATGTGCACGCAGCGCATGTGATATGTTTTAATTCATGGTAACCAGACAGCAGTGCAGCCAGGCAGGTTGGTTTTATCAGAGTGTGTTTATCTTAATTCCCCTCAGTCTCTTTCAGTCCGACCATCCATTACCCATCTGAGGAGGCAGCGTGCTCTCTTGTGCCTTACACACACACACACACACACACACACACTTGCCATGCGCTTAAAATATGATGATATGACTGTGAGAGTATTACTCACCTTGTGTGACTGCCTGTGTCATTGTCAGTTTCTTATGCATTGTTGCCTTGGCTTATATAGAAGGTGATGTTTTCATAGCGGTCCATTGTGACCTTGGCTGTGTAAACAGGTTTGTAAAGTAACCATAAGTGAAGGAGAGGAGCAATACTGACAAGGACCTATAAACAGGCTAAGCAGGCCATGCAAACATGACACATATCGCACATCACGTCACAGCGTATGTCACAGACGGCGCTTTAAGGACAGGTGTGTGTGTCTACAAAGAGCGATTGCATCAACATGTAAACAGCGGAGATCCACATTTTTATGCACACATTCTGTGTATACTCACGCTACATCACCCCCTGCGTAGAGAATGACAAGCTCTTTCGAGGGTTTGACCCTCTCCCCACGCTGTTTGTCTTTAGGGTCACGTCCTGGCCTCTAACTCTTGACCCCTGACCTTTAACCTTAGTTTGTCAAGCACCAGACACCAGGACTGCGCTGACAGCTCCCAAAGCCCACTGACCCCAAAAACAGAGAGAGAGAGAAAGCCGCAGACAGAGGTAGACAGATTTGACTGTCGACCTCTCTTGGAAGGGAACAGCACACACTCAGCATGAGTTGAACAGTTTACCTGTTCAAATAAGTCAGCTGTGCTTTTATATTATATGAGTAGTGGCTTGGGCAAAAAGAAAGGGAGGTGAAGATTGAGGAGAGGGAGAGAGGGGGAGGAAGTGAGAAATGAGATGGGAGGACAAACATGGGTGAACCTGGCTAGTGGAGGTCACACTCTGCCCGAGGAGACAGGTGCCTTAAGATTAGCCTCCACATTAATAGCCTTTACTTACTCACACACAAATGCTCTCTCTCACACACACACGCTCACACACACACATGCATACATGCTGCAAGCCAGTCCTACAGAACTCTTATACCACAGGGACGCGGAACTAGTGAGAACACAGCTCTGACTCTCATATCCTATTTATACATCCTTTCCTGTACATTACAATCCTATTTAGCTCGCCCTGCTTCCTACACAATCCTATTTATGGACTCAGTCCCACCCCACCCCACCGCCACTGCACACCCCCATACCACTTTCGAATCCTATTTGTGTGCCCCCTCCTCCTGTATGCAGGTACCATCCATCCCAAAGGCTGGGTGTGTAAGCTGTGATTCAGATGAGTGTGCGTGTGTGCTTGTGTGTGTTCACCAGTGATTTGTGTGGTAATGTAACACTGAAATTGGAGTAGTCCATGCAGGAATAAGAGAAGCACTGTTCTTGGACTCCTTTTGTTTGCCAACATTAGTCAGTTGTATTGTGACTAACCAACAAGCTTTCTTTTTTCTTCTCTAAAGGCAAAAAACTTGAATTTTGGTTTGGAACATCAGACTGTCTCTTAAAAGTGAAACGAACCCAAAGTAAGGTGAAACCAGAGTTGTTTGCCCTCTACCTCATCCTCTGTGATCTGATGTAACACACTGCACATCCCCTTCACTGCATTTACAAATCATCCTTTAGACAAGTGTCTGTGTCTTCTGTCCCATCCTATCTCCACCCGTCCCTATGACAGGCCTCTTATCCTCCATTAGTGTATTTAAACAGGACAAAGTGCCTGTCCATATCATGGGCCTGTCTCCACCTGACTCCCCTACCTGTCACTCAAACAGTGATATGAAAGCTTGCTCATTCTGTTTGAAGATGGCAGATGAAAGGAGAATGGCAGTCCCGGACCTGGTCGGCCTGACAGACTAGATTATAGTTGCCGATCCCGGAGAAGGAGGAGTGTCGGAGGGGAGAGGGCGAGGATGTTCCTGCCTAACTGGATTAGGAGAGGGGGTGAGGGAAAGGTGTATGTAGAGCAAGGGTCTCTGCCTGTCTTTATTAGGAGAAACAGGTGTAGCAAAGTGGGCGTGGACAGCCGTATGCCCGTTCATATTAGAGAGACAGGTGCAGGTCGGTTTTCCATTTGCGCTTCGGTTTGACCTGAAGAGCTCGTGTCTCACAGACAGACGTAACGATGAGCCAGCAACAGGAAACTTTGCATGCCGAAACTCCGTCTCGTACTGATGAAACTGAGAGGGAGACAGACAGACCACCAGAGCACAAGGTTAAACAACTCACTGTACTGCTGGGATCGACTTGTTTGAGTTACATTTATGCTTTGTACAAGTCAAGATAAAGGGAGGAGTATGAGACCATTTTATGATGCGGTGTATGTTTATACTCTTATTTGATAAATGTGTGCCATACAAATACATCACGAATGAAAAAGGATGTAGAACAGAGGTGTAAAATGTTATATTTCTGGAGCCCTTTACGCTTTATGCTGATGGGGGTCACCGAGGTTTGGACCTCTGTAATTTTTCTTCTAAACAAGACTGTAAAAACCGGCGTGAATCGGTGTGTGATGCTCTAGTAGTAACCAACCTTTTCACCTTGTGCTATTTTTATTTCAAGTGAAGGAATAATTCTGTGTAATATTTTGCTGTTTTTCGTATTTCATAGTTTTCAGTGTAGTGGTTTACACATTCGCCTAACCAGTGAAAGCTGGATTGCAACAGGTTATTAAAGTGCAGGTGTTAGACCTTAAATATGATACTGGACCTCACTAATTTCCAAACCCTTCTTACGGCCGTGCACTAGAGGCTTTAATCTGACCACAAAGAGCCAGCAGACTTTACTCTGAACTTCACACGTGTAAATCGCGTTGAATCGTTTTGCACGGTTGTAAAGAAAGTCTCCTTTCAAAGGACAAAACCATCTTTGTCATAGGTCCTTCCACAGTGTGCCTCCAGGAGCACGCAGAGAAACAAAAAAGCACACAGACGCTAAAGGTGAAAACAATGCCAGCCTTGCTGCTGCTGCTGGTAATGACTCGTTCCATTTGGCAGACATTTTTATCCAAAGCAAACACCCGAGTGAAATGTGTGACTGAGCTGAATTTATTAATCATTCAATTAACTAAATGTTCCTTCTTGGTGTGGTTCAGATGAATAGACTGTCAGTATTTAATGCAATCTCATTCTCAGCACACCTCAAGAGAGAAGCTGAGAACTTAACTGCTCTGCAACTCTTTAATTCCCCCGCGCCCCAGCCCGTCGACGCCTTTTATCCGCATTACTCATTCCCCGATATGCTTTTGTCATGCTCATTTATACTTTATTATTTCTCTGCAGGTTAAATCCTGATTTCTTCCTCTTGTAGCAACAGTTCAAGTCACCCTGCAGTCTGCCGTCTTCATTTCTTTCCCTCTGTCTCTCTCTCTTACCTGCGCTTAGATAGAGGCTTCTTCTGTGTCTTTGGGGCTGGCTGGTAACGACAGTCAGGGCATTCGATCGTATCAGACTATCAGGCCAGTTCAACCATAAATTACCTGCAGCTAACAAAGCGTGATGCTGTAACTATTAAACAGGCAGTCAAAGTCACCCCGGCCCACGCTGCTAGGTTACACCATCTCACACAGTGTATGAAAGTACAGGGAGAGTGTTTTTGTGAACATGGCCAGTCACTCACTGAAGTGTCAATATTCTCATACAACATCAAACAGAGATGGTAAAAGCTAATAATACAGAGCGGGGCAGCAAAACTATATTCACCTTATTTCTTTGCTGCGTCTTTGCTATCTGTGTCAGATATGATTGCTACTGGTCTTTGTACACAGCTTAAAAATAAATGTGTGTAAGTTAATAACCTTTCGAATTAATGTCATTGTAGAAGAAGAACTCATCCCATCAGACTTTGCAAATTATGCTTTTAAAAGCAAATCCTTCCTGAAATATGAGGATGAAATAATGATCTACAATGAAAACCAAATTATGATATATATAATGATAAATAATATATATTTACAGCCTCAGAGGATATCTGTGAATTTCTCCAGCACTGAATTTCAAAATACGTCCACTTCTTTCGAAGTCCTGCAAATGGTGCATCGTCTTCTCTCATAAGCTATGAAAACAGATCATACTCAGACTATTATTATGTTAATGATAAAATGGCGTTTGAAAATAATTAGAAATATCTTTAATTTATGTGGGTTCTCAGTCGGCTGCTGTTGTAGCTGTGTCCACTGTTTCTGTATGTTTAACTATTTCTTGTGTCAAGACAAAGCTGTGCCTCCCTCTCTCCTGGCTGTATGCGCAGGTCTGTGTTGTCGGCTAATTGAGAGCGTGTTCTGTGCTGCCCTGGAGGTTAGTGTTGGCACACACACACCGTAACAGGACAAATGAGAATACACCCTGCCATCTGCCCAAGAGAGACACTCCCTTGCCCTCTCCTTGTCCCTCTACCCTTGTCCCTTCTCTCCTTTTATTCCTTTCATCTCATTTTTATTCCTTCACGCTCCCACCTACTACTTTCAGCCTACAACCCTCCCTCTGTGTTCCTTGTATTTTCTATATGAGATTACTACACTTTGATCCTCCTCTTTGTCTCTTCTGCGCTTCTTGTTTCCTCTTTCTTCTTCTCTGCTTCCTGTCTTTCTCTGCCCCGAGCGAGTCAGTGAGAGGTGTGTTTGTGTTGTGATGCAGGGGCCACGAGTGTGAAGGTGTTACTGTACTCCGGCCTGAGACTTTCAGAATGCGATCCATAGGGAATGACACTGAAGGTGACCCCGGGTTGGTAACCTTGGAGACCAACTTTATTAAAATGAATTTGAGTAGAGGGGCCATCCTGACAGCAGCATAATTACATCGCAGAGCATCAGCACTAATTTATGCAGCCTGCATTCAACCGGTCAGGAGTGCCGAGATGGGGTCAGCGTGGACACGCAGAAGGCACCCACACACACACACACACACACACATTCTCAAGAACATATTGGCATGCCCACATGCACACTCTTACCCTGCCTTACAAACACACACCCATGCACATGGATCAACATAAAAGTAAAAATAGGTAAATATGATTATTTTTAAGTAGCACAATGCACACACAATCCCTCTGTAGTGTGTTTATGGCTTTAAGGGTCACTGCGTGTTTGAGTGTATCCAGGCATGTGTGCCTGACCTGTGTGTTCCAGAGACTCTGTGGCTGTGTGTGTGTGTGCGAAAAAGTGTGTGTGTGAGAGAGAGAGAGAGAGTATATTTAGCAGTGTTATTGAGACAGGTGCTGGACAGGTCTTATTAGTGTCATAGTCTACTTAGCTGCTGCAGAATGATTGTAGGCTTGCACTGCTATAAAAAGCATAAATACTCACCAACTACTTCATTAGATACACTTAGCCAGCACTGAATTGAACCCCTTTTAGCTTCAGAACTGCTTTAATTCTTTGTGGCGTGGATTCAACAAGGTGCTGCAAACATTCCTCAGAGATTTTGGTGGATGTTGAGATGGCAGCTTCACACAGTTGCTGCAGATTTGTCGGCTGCACATCTGCAATGTGACTCTCCTGTTCCACCACATCGCAAAGGTGCTCCATTGAATTGAGATCTGTTGACTGTGGAGGTCATTTAAGTACAGTGACCCGACTGTAACGTTGAAGAAACACGTCTGAGATGGTTTGATCTCTGTTTCAGAGGATGGATACACTGTGGTCATAAAGTGATGGACGTGGTCCACGAGAATACACAGGTAGGCTATAGTGTTCTCAGTGTTGCAGCAGAAATCAAGAGTCATTAGTAGACAGGTGCAGTTTTTCCAGTCTCTTTTTTTAGACCATTCTTTGTAAACCCTAGAGATGATTGTGGAAAAATCTCAGTAGATCCGCAGTTTCTGAAATACTCAGAGCAGTCTGTCTGGCAGCAACAACTATACCAACACAATTAAAATCACTTTTCTCCCCCCTCGAAGAGCTGTACTAATAAGGTGTCCAGTGAATGCATGTACAGTATATACATATTCACATGTAAAACTTCCAAATATTTTTTTTTTAATTAAAACCCAACAAATGAGGAGAAGACGAATACTATCAGTAATAATTGCCTTGTAATAATAATAAAGTATTTGAATGTAATATTGTGGATTGTGATAGCTTCTCATTCAGTAAATGGCTAACACTTCAAGATAGCCAGCAATGTAATTCGCACGCTGATTAGTAAGCTCCTCTGTAGTCACTAGGCTCCCTTAAAAATGATGCCTTTTTAATTTTGCTGTGTGTCCCTATTTCTCAGCCTGGTTACAATACAAACAACACTGCCATCCTTTCCAAGAATACAAGTGCAGCTTCTCTGTGTTTGCTTCTGGGTACCAGATGCTTTCCGGTTTCTGTTTATACTCTGATTCTAGTCTGTCTTCTACCGACCGATAAGTCCTTGTAGACAGTAAAAGCGTGTTTACATTTTTTTTTTAAAAAGCAGTCTTGAAACCATCAGCTAGCATCAACTTTTTAATTTAATTTATTTTAATTTTTATTTTGCCAACAATGAGCAATAGACTTAACAGGAAGTATTGCAGGGGGATATCAGGTATCATGGCTACCAGAAGCCCCCCAAAAAGTGGCCTTTGTCCTCAAAAGCCAATTCATCAGACAGGCTGATGGGTCGAGAGAGTGGCAACACTGCTAACAGTAAAGATGGCCATCCCTCTGTGCTCATTATGCTCAATTAGCAAAATCATTAATGCGATAACACAATTTTGATAATGTCTCACGCTTTTCAGTCACGTTGCAACACAAACACCTCTGCCATTCTTTCCTAGACACTGCAGCCTTTGTGTTTGACAAGTTTCCGCTAGGCGGTCATGAACCCCATGAACCTCGTGAACCCGGGGAATGCAAAGTAGGCCGGATAAAATGTGAAGCTGAGAGAGGAAAAAGAGGAGGAAGTAAAATAAGAAGAAGAACAGGAACAGGAAGGATGAAAAAGAAGAAGACAAAGAAGAAAAAAGAAGATGAAGAAGTCGTCAGTGGATGAGAAAATGAGGAAAGTGTAAGAGTAAAGAGGAGGAGTAGAAAGGGTGCATGGAGTGGATGGGGGACATGGATATAAGTCACAGCTCCAGTTGCTCATTTGTTGTGACCAAGGGCATGCTAATCTATCCCATTAGCAGATCTCTCCGACTCTCTCATAATGTTACTGCTAGCTGCTCTCCTGTGACATGTTCCTGGTTTGTGTGTGTGTGTGTGTGTGTGTGTGTGTGTGTGTGTGTGTGGGAGAGACACAGGAAGACTTTGTGCGTGTGTGTGTGTAGACACAGTGTGAATGAGACAATGCTTTTTCTATGTGTGTGTGTGTATAATGACAGTTCAGCTAGTTGCTCTCCTGTGAAAATGACACGTTCCTGCCAAATTAATATCATTACTATCAGAGTTTAATGGGCCAGTGCTGCCTTCTTATTTAAAACAGAACATCCCTCTCTCTCTCTACCTCCACCACAAGGGAAGGGGGTGGTTGGAGAATCGGTTAGAGGAAATGACTGACTGAACAAGACAGACAATAGGTCCAGATGATTTTTCTCTAAGCCACAGACGAAGGAGATAGATGAAGGGAGGGAACTGAACTTAGTTTAAGTTTAATTTGAGTTTGGCGGCAAGATAACTTAATACTTAGAATCAGAATCAGGTATTGTAAAAGTATTTTGATTTTCATTCTGATTCTAAGGATAAACAAACACGACAGTGAACATTTGCTTCTGTTACATTAAGATTTTACCGTGCTGTCATGCTGGATTTTGGGGATGGTTGGAAAATTAGTTGCTGCTACTGGCTTGCATTTTCTTTTATGTGTAAGAGGGCAGCTGCCTTTTTCTGTTGAGGAGTATCTTGCAGGTGACTTAAAAGTGTGTTTTACACTACAGTGTTGTGGTCTGTGGTTTTCATTTTTCTTTTGCTGTACTTTAAAGCAGAAGAGTGTACAGTATAAGCAGTATCCGCTCAGGTGTCATTCTTCACTCGGAGTCAGCAGTGTGATAATGAGTTGATGTGGACGTCCACTCTGCAGGCTGCCTGTGAATGTAGACACATGCATGGTTGTGTTCACACACGTGTGCATTTACACAGTCAGTTTACGCGTGAGTATGACTATTGCACGCTACAGTGTGTGTGTGTGCGTGTGTGTGCTTGAGATTTGGAGTGTGTGAATATGTCAGGTTGCCGCAGGAGACCAATTAGCTGGTGCATCAGTGAGAAGGTGAGCATACACACACCTGTGTGTGGCCCTGTTACATCAGCTCATCACACAATCACATACGGACACACAGACAGCATTGCTCTGCTCATAATAGAAACATACTGACACTTACAGTACGTTGACCATATGGAATAATGGCTTCACTGTGTCAAACTGTCAGACGTGACTCACTAGCATGCGTTATTCCATCTAACTTATTACCAACTTAACAAACTTGTGTGAACTACAGGTTATCTGGCTGGTTGTCTTTAGCTATATGTACTTTATTTCTGCACAGTTCCTCACATTAAAGTGCATCTGCATGCCTTGTAGCACTCATATGCAGTAGGCGAGATCAGGGAGGGATGAGTCCAGAGTTGCAGGTATCATGCACTGATGCAATTAGGTGAGAGTGAAAAGGAAGATCACAGCCAATAAAGCAGCCAGGCCTCTTCATGTATAATTCAGATTTTTTATGGTGGGCAATGCACCCATATGGACATGCTAAAGGAAGACTAAGGCTATTTCGAGCCAGAGAAAAGCCCCTTTAAAAGCTAATCCCTGCGCCAGAGTCCTACACCTTTTACTGCTCCTTTTTAATGAATAGGTGTCCAATAAGGCCTTTTATTGTCTTAGCATATGTTGCTTTTATTAGGGGAAAATAATTAGGTTGTGCGGATCACTTCGGAAGTCCTCTCACAAGATAAAAATGAGATAGTTTCACAGTCGCTGCGCAAGTCCTTCTGACTCCCCGTCATTTTCCCCTTGGATGCCTTGTGTCCTAGCTCCTTCATCTCCTCCTCCTGCTTCGTTTCCTACTCATACTGGTCTCTCCTTCCTCTTTATGCCCTCCCCTCCCCTCCTTGTCCTTTGCATTCCCTGCACTTCGTTTCTTACCTCCTCTTCTATTGTTCCCTTGAACATGGGAGCATTAAATGTATGCAGCGATGTTGCATTGGACTGCACATTTACACAAGCATATAACAGTCGAACAATCACTGTGTGACAGGAGGCTGTTGATGACTGACACTTGGTTGATCTTATCTGGCGCAAAAGGGGTAAAGGGAGGGCCGCGGAGAAAAAGAAGAGAGAAATAGTGCAGAGGCATTGGGGGTTTTGCTGCGCTTTGTGTTGTGTTCTGTCACTCCTGCAGTTTATCCCTCTGCTCCTTTTTCTGTTTGCCTTCACATGCTCCACTGTATTACAGAAAGAAAGACTGTTGACAGTGCTCATCTGTGATTCAGGGCTCCAGGGAACGAGATCCTTTTACCTCCAAGAGGTCCTACTATGACCATTTACCCGTGAGGCCTCAGTTACAGCGGGTATGTACGCCCACTTCAGTGAGTTATGGGGATAGAGGAGGATGAAGTTGCAGGGGAATAAGGATCTACACACGGTTGATGGAGAAGATAGGGCTGAGAAAGAAGCAGGGGGTAAGGCAGGTAGACACAGAGAATGAGTAGGTAGGATAAAGGAAGGGAATGTGAAGCAGGGAGGGGGGAAGCTGGTCCCTCCATCCAAGCTTTAATGCCCCTCAGGGGAGCACGATGCCTGTAGGTGAGTATTAGCCATCAGCCTGTGGGCTAATGGACGTTATGAAATAGCGTTTAGTGCATACAGATGACCAGAAGTACACTAGTCACTGGAAAGAACCATGATGCGAAGAGCTGATCTTCTCTGGGGGTCTAACCAGGCTCTCAGTTTATACATAATACAGTTTTCTTTATTTCTTTTTTAAGAACTAAAAAAATACAGAGCACTTAGACTTTTGGTTATCTAACGTGACCTCAGTCAGGGTGACGGAGGCCACCTCGGATTCACAGTTGTGAGTGTCAGGGTGCTTTCTGAAGTGTGCGCTGGGGTGTTTTAGGTGCTAATCTCTTCTCATCTTGGTTGAGTGCTCAAGCTGAATAGAAGGGCAGCTTGTTTATCTGTGGGGACCGCATTACCCAGGATTCCCTCTACAGCTGGGCCGGGCATGCTCAGCTGAGCTGTCAGCTCGCAGAGGTTACCACAGCTGAGGGCAAAGATGGCTCTGAACACACACCGTCGTACACACATAAACTGCACAAAAACCAAGCTTTGATTTCAATGGTTATTTATTAAATGTAAAATATCTTTAGCACAGATTAAAAATCAGACACCTCCATCTATTTTAAACATCACAGGTTCGGGGGGGGGGGAAAGAAAAACATTCCTGGAACAGAATCACAATCAGTTTGGAGTCCCACTTTTCAGGATAGTTACTCCACGAGGCGTGGCAGAGGGCTGAGGCAAAAACTGCACTCCTCCTGATCTCTTCACTAAGACTACAAGCCAGGAAATACTTTTCCAATTGAGTGCTGTAGCCTTATGACACTGGATGGTTAAAAACGACTTTTCTCAAGTACTTGTCTTTAGAATCTAGGTGTTTTACCAGTTACAAATGAGGACAGAAAACATGTCAGTTTTCCTAAAATGTGACTGTCTAAAATGGGCTAAAAATAGTAGGTTCTCCAGATTATTAAACTTAGAAAACAACTAATTTGTACCTTTGCACATATATAGAGGGCCTTCACACTGCAAACACTGATTTACAGTATGCTGTACAGTATATGTGCTTCGGGCCAGGAACAAACTTTTCAAATTGTGTCCCAGGCACAAAGCGCTTTGCCAACACTTAGCACTGCTGCTGAATTGGAGTGCCATCACAGAGGTCAGCTGGTGAACAC
This sequence comes from Etia nguti, assembly GCA_015106755.1. Lineage (NCBI taxonomy): Eukaryota > Metazoa > Chordata > Actinopteri > Cichliformes > Cichlidae > Etia > Etia nguti. The sequence continues at coordinate 13,273 of VUQG01045461.1, read as the reverse complement.
TCCCCCTCTCTTCTATTCTCTGCCTCAACCCTCGCTGCTGTACAAATGCCAACTGACAACAACTGACACAGATGGTGAGCAGAAACACAGGACAGGCAAAGGGAGAGAACCACCCACAGGAGTAAGAAAACAGGAAGACTCTACACACACTGTCCAAGAGAGGATATTGCCTGACAATATTACCAACGCATTTATTTTAAACTTTTTTTTTTGTATTTGAATCTTTTACTTTTTCTACTTTTTTATATTATTTTTTTTATAGCACATGCCATATGAGAATTTGGGGATTATAAAAGTACCTGAAAGAATTGCTAGGTGTTCAGCATGCATAGCCATTAGTATTTACAGGTTTGTATGTACAGGGATGGGCCAAAAACAGACTGTTCTACAGTACTGGGTTATTTACATCCAGGTCAGAGGGAGAGGTCAATGACATAACTACAGATGTGAGGGTCGAAGGGTCACATGCACAGGGTCAGAGAAAGCTTATACAACTCGGACGATGAAGACACAAAACAGAACACGGCAAAGTAACAATACTGTTAATTCAACATCACATCTCCCCCACGTACCCTTTTTGCTTTTGATACGCTCAGTAAGATGTTCTCAACAACTGGTTATTGCGTAACACTATACAAGGACATTTCTATTGCAAGTCCATGAGGTCCTTGGGTATTGAGTCAATGCTGAGATTGGAAGACTTGGATCTGGTCCCAGAGCAGTTCCAGAACCGTAGTGTTGAATCCCAGGCTAAGTACAGGCTTATTGCCACTTATCAGCAGTCAGCTTATTGCAGGGTGTTTTGTAAGTCTTTCCTCAGTATTTATGTTTATTTTTATTACCCACAAAGGAAGATCTACAGACACGTAATCTATAAAACCTGCTTCTGCACTCGGCACTGGTTTATCATATTGCTGAGATCTTTGCATTTTATTTTTAGCATAGAGAAAAATTTTAGGTTTGGAGTTATTTTGGTTGGTTTGGATCCTCCTTGTCTGTCCCCTTCCTCTCTCCCTCCCTCCCTCCTAGAATCAGTGTGGTGGTAACAGAGCTAGTTTTGTTTTGGGGAATGTGAAAGTGAAGTCTGGAGTCATCCAAATATGTCACGCTTAAGTCTAAAGTGTTCATAGGAATTGCAAGATGGTCATCTAAAGGATTTAAAGGGTTCCCTCTCAAAGCATTTAAAGTCAGATTTTTAACTGCATTCCTATACTTGTCTCCCTTTTTATTTTTGGACTAAAATGGCTGAAGAGGCCAATTTCAGAACAGTATCCAAGGACAAGTCTTAGAGTTGATTTCAAGTCTTATTTTTTGGAGCTTAATTTAGGGTCAAGTCAGCTTCTCTGAGCAGACGTTGTAGCTCTGGGTACCATAGATGTCTCTGTGACACTAAAACTACTGTAGTCAAGGTAATGCTTCACATTAAGGTGCACAGTATAGACAGACACACACCCATCATTTTGTAGACAGCTTAATTTACAGACTTAATCTACAGTTGAACTTCGACTAGAAATCATCTTTGGATGGCAAAGATGTGTTCGATGCACACTGGTTTAGTGACATTACCTTCCGTGTGGGTTGTTCATGTGTGTATCTGTGCGCAGATGCACTCTTGTGTTCAGGCTGCGTGTAACTGTAAGTGTAGCAAAATCGTTGCCCGCCACCTACTTGCCTGGTATCTGCACAAACACACACGCACACACACACACAGTGATAAATGGCTGTGGTGGGTGGTTGAGCATGTTAATGCCTAATCTCATCAGCCTTATCTTTTACAGAGGTCACAAGGTCAAGTGGTGAGGGGGATGAGCTAAACACCAATAAGATAGCACGTTGCTGGGCACACCGCACAAACAGCCCGTGTACTGCTCCGTTTGTCACTAACTGCACGCGTGGCAGCCAGCAGAGAAGCTTTTTCTAAAGAATAGAAATGCCTTTCAGATTTCAGCCACATAAATCTGGATTCTGAACATGAAAGTTGGTTTTTTTTTATCAATATTTAAACCCAGCTGTTTGGTAATTGGACGCAAACAAACTCGTCTGAAAGTCAGCCAAGTTCAAGGTGGTGTCAGGGAGTCAGAGCCGGCAGCACTGAAATCTTCAGTGAAGTTTAAAAGGCATTTGGCTTTCAGACGAGCTAAATCAGATGCCCTAAGTGAGAGAGATGAGTTGAACTGACTGCGTGTGAACCTGCAACTCAGAGACACTGCTTGGCATTTGTCGGTCTTTGATATGGCGACATGTGATGTGGATGAAGTTATCGCCTCACTGGCAGGTGAGACAGACAGCGGCACACAGAGAGATGCTGCCTTTTTCATCTGCTGTTTACGAGCTCTCTCATCACGGAGCACTTCAAACACGCTCAATCTGCTTCTGCGACGTTACACACCAGGGCTCCTCCTGGTGGAACTTTACTCAGAGCTTAGAGGGAGTTGTGTGTGGGTGCCCGTTTTGGTTTGCGTGTGTCGATGAGAGAAACATTTCCTGGAATCTGCTTTATGTGTGTATGTGTGTGTTTTTGTGTTCGTAGCATTTGCATTTTGGTGCATATTTTTGTACTAGGCTGTGAAAGCATAAATGCTTTAGATGACATAGGATCTTGCCACTTTTAGTGTGCTGGCCTGTGCTTTGGGAATCTGTTCAAACAGTTGGCCTGTAATGTGCCTCCATTACGCATGTGTGTATGTTTGTGTGTGTTGCCCACGTTTGACTACTGCATATAAGGAGTTGTCTCAGTGTGTGCCAGTGCTCTGTGCTAAACACTAGTCTTCAGTCATCACATCAGTGTTCCCTCTCATTCTTTCTGCCCCCACCCCCGTCTCACTCTCGCTCCCTCACATCAGGAGATAAAGAGGCGAGCCATTTCATGTGGCCGCATAGAAGTCGTCTCCAGCCCTGGAGTTTGCAGGGAAGCTGTCACAGCAGCTTTTAGCCGGAGCTGCAGCATGAAAGATCCCTCTTTGAGCGGTCGGGTTATGTGTGTAATTCTCTCTGACGTGTTTATTCTGCCGCAGTTTCAGCTTTCATTTTCAAATGTCACAGAAATCTCCCTCCGTGAATATCCCTGCTAATTACTGACTGATGGGATGGGGTGTATTAGAGAACTTAGCAGGTTGCGTAAAAATACTGTTTCACTTTTACAGCGCGTCTCGGCTTGAGACGATGTGTAACAGAGTGATTTTTCCGGGCTGAGTGATCTTCAGTTCTAAACTTGCATTGAGAGGAGAATTACTGAGAAAGAACTGGAGGGAAAACCGTGTGACGTGTTTGTGTGTTGTACGTGACAACGCCGTTTATCCGTAACCAAAAAACTTTTGATTTAAATACTTAGTTGTACTTGTATTTTCCAGCACTTGAATATTAATAAACATCATGTGAAAAATATACATATTGATAATCATGGCATTGAAACCTGCTGTTCACAAATCGCACATCAGAGCTGTAGTTTCCCTGGTGATTCCCATCCAGACAGGAGCTGGTGTAATATTCTTGTTCCCGCCTTATCCACTGTGAGTCTATACATCTGTAGCATTCACATGGTCCCATATAGCGAGATGTCCTATACACACCTGGCAGAGAAATAAATAAATAAATATATGTATATAAATATATATACAGTAAGGAGTTATATGACCCAGTCATCGGGATGCAGGGAGAGGGGAGAGACAGCGTGTGCACGAGTCTTTTTTCCCCCCCTGTAGACACAGTCCTGCTGCCTCTTTTTGTCTGTGTGTGTTTGTGTGTATGCATGTGTCTGTCTATGTGTGTGTGGGTCTCACAGAGGACAAAGGAATGTGGTCAGAGTCTGCTTTATGTCCTCTGTCTTTTCCTCCATACAGCACACATCCTAAAGTCTGCATGTCATTAGACGAGTTCTCCATATTTTGTCTGCTCCTGCAGGCTGACGCCGCCTTGCTGTCTCAGCGTCATGATTCGTCCACTGATCTTCTTTTTGTGTGTTTTTTTTTGTGTGTGTCCACAGCAACAAGGGGCGGCCACCACAGTGTACTGTGCGGTAGCACCGGAGCTGGAAGGGCTAGGCGGCATGTACTTCAACAACTGCTTCCGCTGCCAGCCATCCACCCAGGCCCAGGATCCGAGCAGTGCTGCCAGCCTGTGGGAGCTGAGCGAGCGCCTGGTCGCAGAGAGGTCAGTGGGCATACAGGCCCTCTAATGGACAGAAGACGAAGAGGAGGGCAACTAGCCAAAGAGGAATCAGAAAGGAAACAGCTGATGTTTCGTTAGGTGTGGACTAACTGTACTCTGACTGCACTATGTAAGAGCTGCCAAACCATGGAAGCCCATCTGGATATGTCACATCACTACAGCGGCTAAAACACTAAATATACAGCACAGGAGGGGATTTCATATACAGTCTATTGATTTAGTTAAAGTTTAAGTGAAGTCAAGCTCTGCTGTAGTATTTTAAAAGTGGGGGAAAGGGGAAGATCTGAGCCGAACCTGTCACAGTTTGTTCTTTGTCTGTTTGTCTCTGTAACCTTTTTAAGCTCTAAAGTCCTTTTTTTCTCAAACGTCTACTTAAATTAGATGTAAACAATGTAAACAAAATGCAAATGACCTGTTTTGATAACAATACAAGGTTTAGCTAGTAAGCATACACTCTGCGGCATATGCATCTGATTCCACCAATAGTGGGCTATCAGCAAATATAATGTCTTCCCAATTAATGCCTCTAAGTTCAGTATCCTCTTGTCTAGTCCTATGTTGGTGTTTATGTTTCCTATTCTGATACAGAGAGCGTTTGCTAATCGTTGTGCTGAATCTTTTTGGGCAAGAAGAAATAAATAGTAATGGGCATATGAAACTTATTGAATTATAAACACAGTAGAGGTATGATTCTAATGGCTATGTACATTATTTTGCAATAATTATATTTCTTATCAATGTCCCTATTTGTTTTCTGTACAGTATTTACAACATCCTGATTTCTGGCCATGTGCTAAAGGGGGGTGGACATCATATTTTTTTCTGCTATTTTACTCCTAAGTATTGACAATCTATACTCTGGTAAGTTACAATTTGGAGATATTTACGGGTTAATCTTTGTCCATTTGAATGACAAATACAGAAGGTGGAGAATTTTATTTACAGAGTCCAGGATCTTTAATTTCTTCAGTTCTCCTTTTTTTTTTTTTTTTTTTTAATATTTCTTTTTTTTTTTTTAATTCTCTTTTTTT
>VUQG01045459.1:0-11864 GCA_015106755.1 Etia nguti | reverse complement strand
CTGCGTCTCGTCATGTTTCCTGTTTATTTTCAAAGTCTGGTTTCCATGTCCATTGTGTTTAGGTTTACATTTTTCTGTGCATCATTATGTTCATTCTAGTCAGCTGTTTCCCCTGATCACCTCATGTGTGCGTATTTAAGTCCTTTGTCTCTTACTGTTCGTTGTCAGGACGTCTGCCTATTTCCCTTCATGTTATCTAGTCATAGTTCAAGTCATAGTCACAGTTTTACTTTTGTCTGTTTACCTTCGTGTAGACTTGGTCTCGTTTTTGGTTTAGTTCATGTGTTTGGCCAGAATAAAGGCTCGCCTTTTGTTGAGAACGCAGCTCCTCCCTTCAGTGTCTGTTTTTGGGTCCGTGCAACAAAACACACCGGTGTACCCCGCCGTGACAGACACTTGTACTAAATTACCCATAGGTGTGGATGTGAATGTGAATGGCTGTCTGTCTCTCTGTGTTAGCCCTCCTAACGGCTGGTGATGTCCAGGATGTACCCTGCCTCTTGCCTTACGGTAGCTGGGATAGGCTCTAGCCACCTATCAAACTCCCTCCCCACGCCTAAGGATAAGCGAAAAAGAATGGATGAACAGAATATTAATTATAACCACGTAGAGACTTTGTCGTGTTCAAATTTTTCAGAATGAATTCAGGAGAAATATCTGTCGTTTAGAAAGATTTAATTTACTTCAGCAGTTGAAATTACAAGTTTACTGCACCGGAACGCAGTGTGATAATCTGCCTCACACCAAGGATAACCCTGAAACGGGCTGTACAGCTTATATACTGTAAAAATAACAAAAGATTATCATGGCTAGACAGACACACAACACACCCCCTGCATAGTCTTGATTATCTAATATTATCCATTATTCTTCAGCTGATTCTAAGACCCAGTTCAGGACATCTTGTTCAGACTTCCTGACCCAGAGACTATTCAAACCATTATCATGTGTGTGTAAGCATGCTGCAAAAAACCTTTACGATTTTCAACCCTAGAGTGATGCTTGTAAGCTTATGCACTCACAGTGTACATTGTGTTCTTTCCTTACAATGGGCTTTAGACTATACTCAGGCTCTCTGTTGTACCTCACCTCCAGGTTCTGTTACACACAACTTTGATATGTCAGTGATTTACGTCTTTAACTAGAGTACTGCATGTTATAATAATAATCTGGTTGAGGAACAACCTTTGATAGCACTCTCACTTTGTGAGACTGTTTATTATCTTCATTACTTGCATCGTTACCTCTTTACTCCTATAGACTCCACCTAAACAGCTAAATAGCTACTGGTACCCCGACAGAAACATAAGTCCTTGAACTTTTTTGTGCATAAACACACCAAATAGTTTAGTAGTCAAGGATCTAATTAAAAGGGCTGCATTTCTCGTGCAATTCTTTCTATACTGCAGAATGCAGAATTCATTATTTCATTTTCATTGGAATAATAATATTTTTAAAAAAAATTAAAACAAAGCCATGCCTAAAGAACACAAAATGTGTAACTGTCCAAACACTGTAGTTCGCCTCACTGCACTACTTTACTTAAGCCTCAAGTTCAGTGCAACCTAGATTTTGAAACTAGTTTCTAGAAGCTTAACCTTTATGTGCAAAATTCAAAATGTATTGACGAATCACTGAGGCCGCCTAGTCCTGGCTTCTTGCCTTTTAAGATCTAAAATAAATGCCAATGTAGCTGATTTTTGAATGTCTCTGTGTATCTGTAAATTGCAGTCAAATATGGTGTAGAGTGATTCAAACGTTAATATTGTGTTTGTATTTGTATTTTTTTTAATTCATTGCAGTTTAAATATTTTAATATATGTAAGTGTTTTAAAGTAGATGTTTACTAGTAGAAGTTATAGCTATTGAGCTAAATACATTTCTAAGTAAAGATAGATTACATAAGGTTTAATCAAGATCCCAGTACTGAGTTACTGGTACCAAGAAATGATGATGCTGATACTGACACTGATAAGGCTTCAGTGCCAACCTGTCTGAGTACTGAACAACAATATATGCCAGTGAAATTGTACACCTCAGTTATCAGTGAAACATGTCAGCAATTATGAGAAAGTAATGTTCAAATCCTTTAGTTGTTCATAATTGCTGACATATGGAAAAAAAAACATATATAAAGTTTGATTAATACAATAAAATAGATGTAATATAATAAACACTGTTGATGTAAAAAAGGATTTACATCAGAATATAACATCTATAAGCAGTTTATTAAAACATCTAGTGGTCTGCTATTCTCTATAAAGGGTTTATAAGTTGTTTATGAACAGTGATAACACAATGACATAGCTCTAATCATAATTATGTCAATAAGCCTTCGTAAAGTGTTACGTGACAGTTAACTAAAAGATAGCACATGGTGACAAAGCATTAGCCAGCATGAAACATGACATGTTTTATTATAATATTGAAATTAGTATCGGTATATTTTCTATCATGATAGCTATGTTTTGACATATGTATTCTAGATGTATGTATATGTATTTATATTGTATATGTATTCATATGCATTGCTATGCATTGTCAGCGTCTCCTTATATTTTAATACAACCTTTAAATGTCTCATAGATACAGTTACAATTGATGTCAATTTCTTTTTTGTTCTTGGACTTGAGATTGGCTTTGCATAACTAACAGTTGAAGATATCCCCTATTTATTTTATAATTTGGCCTTGGTGACGAACCTTCATTCATCCCCTACCCTTTAAGTCAACTTTCTTCTGATTTGCTGCCCCTTGCAAACAAAAGGTTTAAAAAACAGACTTAAACCTGCCAGAGCTGTATTACAGTTGCTCCAATACAGTAACAGTAACAGAAACAGACTAGACTATTTAACAATACAATATGTTACAGATTTACAAATTTGAGAAATAGAACAAAATATACAAATCGCTCAATAATAAATATCAAGGATTGATAGAGGTGATTATAGATAAATATCAAGAATAGGGATATCCCCTCTCTCATGACATCATAAAGAGACAAAAAAATAAAATAATTGACTGAAAGTGTCTGAAAATTAAGGTTTTAATTCATCAGGATTACTTACATTCCATCTTCTTGTCATTATTTGAAATGCTGGCCATGTTTAACATGAGCACCCACCACTGTAACAGAAAATAGGGGAAAGTATAATAGCTCCAGTTTAATGTAAATAAGGAAAGTCTTGAATTCAAGTCAGCTGAGAGTTTTTATAGTAAGTGAATAGATTTAAATAAGAGGAAATTTGTTTATTAGAGTCTTGTGGTGAGTGACATTTTAGTCCAATGCCAGTCAGAGGAATATGAGAGCTGGAAGTGGCAACTATGAACATGGCAGCAGCATGTGAACTGAGGAGTGGGTCATGCAGAAAAAAAGCAGTGGTCAGCACTCAAGGGAGGACAGATGTACCAAGAGCACGACTTTAGCTATCAGCAGCAACGAGGGCAACAGAGAGGGGTATTAGCCAGCTAAGGTCAGGAACTCCACAGAGGGATGGTGACTGTGATGAGACAAGGCTTAGCTGTGCTCCATTTTTAATGACACCCAGCCTGAGGATAGATGTTGAGCAGCAGTGCTTATTTGACCTGGTCTGACACGAAAGCTTATGCTGCTCAACTTCGGTCAAAAGCCTCATTAATCCTTTCAGAAGATATCAGTGCAGGGAGACTCTTATGAATGGTAAAGATCCATACTGAATCTTTTCTCATTTAATATGACAGTAGGCAATCTGAGCCACATTAGGAGCTTCAATCACACGTGGAATTATGGAATGCTATATTGGACAGGGCTAAATCATCAGAGTAGCTGTTAAATAATACGTGACTAAAACTGAATAAGCTCACAGCAGCTGATTAAGCACATGTTCTTAAAATGTCAACAATAAACTGGGTGAGTTTCTGTGGGTCATGGAAGAGGTGAGTCAAGCGCCTGTGCCATGGAGCTTCAATTATATATTGGTCTAGGACAAGGAGGTGACCATGGAAACGGAAACAGAAACTATAAGAAACCTGAGAGTGCAGGTGAGATGCCTTCCCCTTAAGATCAGACAAGTAGCACACAGGTTAAGCCTCTCGCTGCAGGTAGACTGTGCTTCCCTTTGTCTCACTATGGACCAGCCATATTTATTGTTTTGTATACTGTTGGAAGTCCTGGCTGTAAACTGTGAGTAAGCTTCTTTTTCTCCAATTTAAAGTTCACACAAATATGATCATAGCAAACAAAGTCAAAGTTGTGATGTTGTGATGGGCTAACATTCTGAAAACAAAAGTGTGGAGTTCATAGACTGGGTGTCTTCTTGCATGTGCTGCAAATGCATGAAATATAGCATTAGAATACGCCTTCTAATAATTTTTTAAAATATCCCCTTTAGCTGTGCACTTGCTGTTCTGATGATCTGTGGAGAGAAAAATTGTGACTCAGAGCCATTTCCATCTGGGTAGCAGGGAGAGGAAGAAATGAATGTGCACATTAATTCGACTTAATCTTCAAAGATGATTAAAAGTAAAAAAGACATATGACTGCTTTCTTGTTAATATAAATTTTCTTATTTACAGGTAATTGTTTCATTAAAAACTCATATTTTTAATGAAATTTAAATGGTTCTTATTACATTATTAATATTCTCATCTTGTAGCATGTAAACTGTTACCCACTACAAGCAAAACATCTTCCTGAGACAAAGGGCTTTTGAAAAGGAATTGAACTTGAAACCTCAGTAACAACAGATTCAGTCTAACAACACAAATAACAATAAGTATTTGTGGCCAACACCTGCCTTTGTGCCTGGAAATTATGTCACAAAGACAACAAAAAAAGGAGATTCTGATAAAGATCTTGAGCAGGTCTGTGATCTGAGAAGAAGCAGCTTAAAATATCATTTGGATAATGATTTAAGACTTGCCTAGACTTGAGCTTAAAAAAAAAGAAAGAAAAACTGACTTATCTGGAAAACGGTAATAAATCACTGTTTAATCTTATCTTCTTAATCTTTTCAATTTTGTTCTATTTCTAGTTACAGTTTAGGAGACAAAACGCTCAAAGAAACCCAATCTTAAAATGTTTACTTCCATGATCTTGCATAATGCTTTCTGATACACCCACATGTGTGTTAACCTCACACCCAGTCACTGCTGGGTGTACTGTAGCCTATAGAGTTACCATTTTGTTGTTGACATCCACACCAGCTGTTAATTATAGCCTGGGGTTAGATGAAGAGCATTTCCATGCCTGAAGGTTCTCTCAGTTACTGTGATCTACAATTTTGGCTTCATTGTTTAATTTTCAAATACTCGCCATATAGATGCTTTGTGGGCCTTAGACAAGATTTTGAAAATTTGGGGTCAAAATTATATTTTCCAGTGAAAAAGGTTGCGTCAAAGCTTTCCCTGATGGGGTAGTTCAGACACTAACTTGGTACCAAAGTGTCACTTCTCATAAGACTATAGAATTATCTCATCTTTTGGTCAAATATAACATTTCTCCACACCACACTGACAATTTGGAGACTTATTATTGAACCACTTGAAATCAGTTTTGAATCAAGTTAAGCAGAAAAACACATGAAAGCACTAATTATTAAAAGCTTTCAAAGAAATGATCCTATGTCTAAGAATAGTCTAGACTTGTTCTGTAACGAACCTTTGGGTTCACTCCAAGGCTTTAAGTTGGCTTTGCTTGTAAACCCATCCTTCCATTCTCTTCCGCTTATCCAATTCAGGGTCTGGAGCCCATCCCAGTTGCCATAAGGCAAGAGGAAGGGGTAGGACAGGTCACCAGCCTGTTGCAGGGCTAACACAGAGAAAGACAACCATTCGCTCTCACACTCACACCTACGGGCAATTTGGAATCACAAGTTAAGCTAAACCCAACTACCTGCATGTCTTTGGAGTATGTGGAGAGAATGCAGATAAGGGAAAAACATAGAAAGGCCCTGGACAGATGGTAGATTTCAAACCCACGGCTTTCTTGCTGTGAGGCAACAAAGCTAAGAACTGCACCACTACACTGCCCATATATGTTCAAATGACAATTCTGAAGGCCGAAGTGGCTTTTAAACCCATGATGCACTAATAATAACATGATGCTGCAATAATACAATGTGGAAAAGAAAGTTTTCGAAGCAGTCCTGTTAAAAATATGTATACCCTTACTGCTTCCATAGGGATTAAGACGATAAGTAAGAAGAGGTCCAACAGTGCACTGTTCAGACTGCAAAAACCCATGATGGTGTGCTGATGGAGTTTTGTTTTTGTTTTGTAGCTACAGGGCTACTGAGTCAACCATGAACTCCACTGTATACTGAAGTATTCTAGTATTAAATATGAGGCCATTTGTCCGACAGCTAACGCTTGAGTGAAACTGGGTCATGCACCAGGGCAATGATCTTGAGCACAGCAGCAAGTCTCCAAAAGAATGACTGGAAAAAAGACAAGAATCAAAGCGTAGCAATGGCCCAGTCAAAGTGCAGACCTTAACCCAAATGAGATCCTTTAGTGGGACCTTAAGATAGCCGTGCAAAAGTAATTGCCCACACAGTTCAATGAACTGAAGCAATGTTGTACAAAAGTGATGAGAGAGACTGATAAAGTCATACAGAAAACAATGGCTGTTCACTAATCTCAGATATATTTAATACCATTAACACAACCAACAAGCTTGACCAAGAATACAGACACTTAATTTTAAGTTAGAATCCATGATGGAAAATTTTCTGTAAATTCTATAAGTGCTGAAATCTGCCTGTGTGTGCGTTGACCAGTGCTTCTGTGAGTTCTTTTCAAGTTATTTCTCCTCACATTATTCAAAACTTCAAGGTCCAAGGGAAAAGATGTGATTGCAGTGTCCTCAGCAGCATTTAAAGCAAGGAATACATCAAGCAAAAAAAATAAAACTGAGCAGCTCAGTCAGGGGCAGAAGCATTGTAAACACCAAAGAGTGTTCCCAAACAAGCACAGCTTCCAGTTAGAATTAGTGTTACCCCAGGATCAGCTATGCTCAGCTTATTCTTGAGTGTGGCTGTGGGCAGCATTTTGGAGAGGTCCATACTGATTGAAATAAACTCAGTGGTGATATCCAAATCAAAGCACATACTCAACATAGTACTAACATTTAAAAAAAAAAAAACCCCACCTTAGTTCCGCGTTAACATTTAAATCAGGCTGTATTTTCTAATTATCTGATATGCATCAACACACAGGTCACTGGAATCAAGTTAAATAGCAGTAGAGTTTTTTTTCTTATTCTTTCTTATTGATTTTTTTTGGTGCTTCTCTTCTTTTCCTTTAGGCAGACTGAGACAGATTGTGGGCTAGTTCCGGCCTTCCATTTGTGTTTCGCAGAGGTGTCCTTTAGAGGGTTGATTCTGTTTATAAGCTAATCAGATCCGGTCCAAATCGAGTTAACGTGTTACCTTCAAACTCATTTAAACACCAAACAGGCAGTCAGATCTATCCTCACTTAAGCCAGTGTAAAGTACTTCGGAGATGAGATTGCTTTTCATTGATCTGCTGAGCCACAAAGCATCTGTGCGGTGAAATCCTCTGTGGTTTTCTTTATGACCTGAATAGTTCTCACTGATCTTATAAAAGTACTAATAAAAGAACAACTGAGTTAGCTCAGTGTGGTTTACACCAACACCTTATGGACTGTTCTGCGTGTTTCTTTCTCTAAATGTAATCCGAGCTGAAATTTGTCATTACTTGTGTGTTGCAGGTCAGTACATTGGAGAGGAACGTATAGTGGGAGGATATGCACCGGTTCCACATTCAATCAAGTACATTGTGTCGATACAGACATTGGAACGCCAGCACTTCTGTGGGGGTTTCTTGATTAATAAGTACTGGGTAGTCACAGCAGCACACTGTAACATTGGGTGAGCTAATTTTCTCCCGTCGATTTACTACTATGGATTAAAAAAGTTCTATAACTTAAGGCAAAAGCACAACTTAATTAAAAATCAATCCTATGTCACAGAAAACCCCATTTTCTTGTGTTCAGATTTAACGTTTTGTAAGGAAGAAAAGGTCTGTTGATATAGGATAGCCTCAATTTGACTTCTCGATCCAGTAATTTCAAGTCATATCATACAGTCAGATCTGTGGCTTATCCTGACTGAAAGAAAGCTAATGGCAACGATAAAAGCGCACCATAACAATGGAGCTTTGTTGTACTGAAATCTGACACAGATCACGGCGACAGATCAGAATACTTTATTAAGATTGTAAACAGTTTGAAGATAAGGAAGCAATATTTTTAGACAATGTTCTGTGCTTTATCCAAATTCTAAGGTTTTAGCAGCAAATCAGCAAACTGATAAATTACAGTTTCCAAATGTCAAGATCGCCTATTTCCCTGTAAGTCAACAAACAGTTACAACTGATCTCAAAAAGCTTTATTGGATTAACAGTAGTTAATTATTTATATATCAGCAGAGAAGCAGCTCCGTCTCCCAGACTCCCAACTTGATGTTAGCAACCATATTTTAATGAAATGTAAATGTCTTCATTAATGACTAATTAAAAAAAAATCTTTTTGGGGTTTTGTACAAACAAAAAATCAAACTGTATCATTTGAAAATTGCTGTTTTACATGAAAAGTACAACCATCTATTGTCTATAATTATTAACAAGAATGAGATAGATAGATAGATAGATAGATAGATAGATCTTTATTGTCACTGGTACCACAACAATGAAACACAGTTTGGCATCTCTCCATTTGCAGCTGTAGGTTTTTACATTCAACATTCTTTGGATAGAAGAATGAGATAAATAAAGATAAAAATAAGTTTAAGAGGTAATGTACACGTTATATACAGAAACAAAATATATAAAAATATCAGACAGATACAACTCTGCACTTTCTTGTCTTTTTACCAAATACAACCACAATGTTTTCCCAACTTTCTATCTGTTGTCAAACATCTTCAAAAATTACATTTCCTGTAACAGGCAACAGGAAATTGGGTTTTACATTCAGACAGGAGACATAAGAGTTTGCTGTCAGCAAATTAAACTTTTAAAAAAAAGTTGTTTTCTTTATATTCAACAGGAATACATTTTGTCTAACTGAATGTAAAAGTTTCATACTTTTTAAAAACATTCATACTTTTTCTTGACCCTACAGAAAAGTATTTGTTTTTACCTGTAGATATGACAGCCTATGAAGACACAAAGCTGTAACCTCACTCAGAAACAAGCCTTTCATAGTGAATGAAAGTCTACCAAAGGTGCCAAATGCTTTTTCTGCATTAGCATGTATCTTGGCTTATGATTCCCTACAGCAGTGTGATGAACAACTTCACAGATCAGTATGTTTTTTTATAGATATAAGGCACATATCACACAGCAGATGCAACGCAAAGTGTAAGAGACCATAGAAATACATTTGGTAGTTTAAGCGAATGGGCAAAATAAATAAATAATTCAAAAATTTAAAAAACACTGATGAAGCAAAGCTTTGAGGCAAGCGATTGACGTTTGCCTAAGGAAAAAAGAATAAAAAGAATCTAGAAAGCAGATACTGAAATCCTCAAACCAGGCCAAAAATCTATAGAGTTTATGAATTTATGGACTCTGGCCTCAGCCACATAAAGACAACTACAAAGTCTGCCTAGTGCTGTCTTGAAAATATGGTAAAAAGTAAAATACAAGTAAAAATGTCTGTCTAAAGCAGATACAGAGAAACTCATTCACACATTCATTACACTACTGTAACAGCGTCTTGGTAGCAAGACAAACAAACAAGAAAATCAGACATTACAGCTCATTCAGAAAGGTGCAACGCTCCATTGGCTTCCAGGGTCTCAAAAGATATATTTTAAATTACTTCTACTATTTAAAAAATCACTAAATGGACTTAGGAATAAGTCACATAATGATTTCTATGGTCTGCTACCCTTGCTGTAACCTAACATAAACACCACAGCCTCTCTGCACCAGTGCAACATAGTGCATTACTTTAAACTTTAAACCAGAGAACTGCAAACTAAC
The DNA here is from genome assembly GCA_015106755.1 of Etia nguti. NCBI lineage: Eukaryota > Metazoa > Chordata > Actinopteri > Cichliformes > Cichlidae > Etia > Etia nguti. Next base: position 1,875 of record VUQG01045459.1, on the reverse strand, counting down.
TAGTTTAGCCTGCACTAAACTGTGCCAAACTGCCTAGTGTTTTCATGCGACTTGGAATAGTTGCTTCGTAGCTTGTGGGATCCCAGGAACTATGTAGCAACTACTCTGCCAATGTGAGCACAGGATACATTTGATTGGCATGTGAAAGTGTTACGCCCCTCTGTGGCCCCTATTCTCTTTGCAGTGGCAGAGGAAATAAGGGTCATAGAGAGAATAGAGAGAAACACATCACTTTGAAGCTGGTGGTAGGTTAATAAAGGAAATATCAGGATCCAGTAACCCTTTAATGTATTTACTGCCCTGTCATATGCCAATCATCTAGTGCTCTGATTGGTAGTCACTTCCATCACTTCCCTTGTAGTTCAGAAAAGCTTAACTCAGGTTAGGATAACCCTAACCCTGTGGTGGCCCACCAGAGGGCTCCACTCACACCCAGGTCGGGAGGAGGGGTTCTTCTGGTTTTTGGCGCAATGTGTCTAGTTGTAGTTTGGAGATGAATAAAGTCGGATTGGAAAGTTACAGCTCCTGTGTCGTCTGTACCATATCTCCATAACCCCATCATTATCTTAAATGGTAAGCTAGCTAGTATGGTCATAGCATCCTTTAACTCAAATATTGAGTCATAGGACTCAAATATTTATCCAAGCTCACCGGTTAGCCAGCTAAGAACCTGTAGTAGGCAGGACAAGGAGCCCTAAGTCAGTGATTTCATGACAGTTTGACAAGAATGACGCAAATATGAACCTGCCCCAAAGATCATGTTTATTTAACAGAGTTGTTATACCCTCTGGTATTCTTGGTTGAGCTGTGTAAATGATCCCCATGCACTTCTGATGACATGGCCCAAGTTTATGCTTTCTAGGAAATTATTTTGCAGACCAACTGGCTTCCTTGGATTTCACTTTGAAATACTGCTTTAGAAGTTACTAAAATGCAATGATAAAACAAATCCAAATAAAAACACAGTAAAAAAAGAGTAAAAAAAGGAAAACAGAGGGAAAATCTACAAAATATGTAATAAACTAAAATATTGCAAAGAAAAAAAAATCACTTCTAAAGCTAAAAAGAGAAGGTATGCTTGGAGTAGTTAAAATTTATAGATGGAAGAATAAAAAGAAAAAATAATGTTGAGACTTGAATAAAATTGGACGTAGGGACTGTTTAATATTATCAGGAAAATTATTACATGCAACAAAACATGACTTTACCATGTTTATTTCTACCAGTTATCATCTACTCATTTATTTTCTCTTACCTCTGTTTTGGGTTTGTGAACCGTAGCCAAAATACAGAGCTACGTGTTGTTATTTAACTGCTGATTGTTTAATTTGGCAAAAGGTCTTATGTCACTATTTGCCACCATTTTTAAAATGATTACGTTTCAAGCTAAAGGGTGTCATTACTTCTTGATGCATTCTCAATCATCCAGGAAAGTAAATCTCCAAAAGTTGATTCTGTTCATCTGGACGTAGCGTTTTGTGGGAGAAACGTTTCGTCACTCATCCAAGTGACTTCTTCAGTCTCAGCTGACTGCAGGTTTCCCCAATCTTATAAACAGTACATTTGCATAACGACTGAAACCAGCCCACTGAAGGAACAATGGGCTGGGAGGTCAGTTCCTTAATCTTAATTATGCAAATTCTCATGACCATTGATCAACAACCACTGACCAAAACCCACTGATCAAAGACCACTGATCAATGGCCATGAGTACCATTCACAGAGAGTGGGGGAATGGCTGCAATCACAGCATTGTAAGATGGCGAAAGAATATACCAACCTCAGCAACAGGACCACTCTCAGCAACGACCAAGTGTGTTTGCTTTTGGAACTGTGTCTCCATTCCACCTACTTCACATACAAGGGTCAGTTCTA
>VUQG01045457.1:75627-86601 GCA_015106755.1 Etia nguti | reverse complement strand
TTTATACTGTGTGTGTGTGTGTGTGTGTGTGTGTGTGTGTGTGTGTGTGTGTGTGTGTGTGTGTGTGTGTTTTCATGCGCGTGAGTGTGTGCACAAGCCTCCTTCCCATTCACAGGCTCTTTTGTGTGTATATCTGTCAGCGGTGTTGTCTGCAGGCAGGCCCTCATTGTGTTGAACCACTGCTCCTTATTGACACAGGGCCCCTGGCGCTTCATGTTCCCATGGCCTCCCAGCCACGATGGACGGAAGGCTGAAACCGGAGCTCTGGACCTGGGGAGAGTTTGTTTGCACTCCCCTTTCTCTCCCCTGGTGCTCCTGGAGCTTGTGTGCGCAGGGCAGCGGCTGAATGGATGGCAGCGTAGTGGAAGTGTGTGTGTGTGTGTGATTAAAGGGGATGTTTATAATGTGTGTGTAGCCCATGTGTGGTAGCTTGGACATGAAAATAAAGTGGAACGGCCAGTAATCATAGGGTCCCAGCTGCAGGGGAACCCCACTGCCACACATTGTGTGGGCATGAAATGTGCATGCGTGTTCACATGTGTGTGCATGTGGGTGTGCTTTTGACCTTCATGATGTATCAGGCCATTGCTGTCCTCTCATAGGTCAAAGGGAGGAACGACATTATTGAAGAAGATTATTCCCTGATCTCCATTATCTCCTCTGTGACCTGCCGTGACCCTGCTCTGGACGAATCAGGTTCTCATGTGCAAAAATGTTCCCAGCAGCACAGTTTAGCACCGTGCAGCTCGTGACCTGCAGTTACACTGATGCTTCAGAACCACTTTGATGTCTTAGAGGAAATATCTTTTCTTTTCATTATGAAGATCTTGTGTGGAAAGAACTTATTGTATCTCCCGGTTGTCTTAACCTTTGAAAGCAATGAAGGATTAGATCATTTATCAAGGAAATGAAAGATATGATTTGGATTTATGTTCGTTATAGAAAACAATGGAAGCTGTGCTTCTGGAGCTTTGAAACAAGATGTTAAAAGTGGGATCTGAACCCCTGTGGAATCAGTCTTTTCCAGTCAGAGTACTGGAGGACCATTTTTAGAGATACAGGGTTTAAATTTTAATGCTTATTTTCCAACTGTTGCAGGTTTTTATGAATTTTGCACCAATCACGTTAAATAATTTAGCTGTTTTAGAAAGGATAAAACATTTATTTGATCACTTTCTTCCATGGTGTCCTGAAGAGCTGGCAAACTTACAGCCATTCTTAAGTAGAAGGACAGATACAGTCAGTAAAAGTGAAAAAGTGCACGCTCTGAAATGTACTCAGAGTAGGAAAGTAAAAAAGGGTCTCTAAGGGACATTTTTACCAGCTATTTTTGTGCAAATGTAATTGAACCTTAAGCTATATTAACATTATATTAAAATAATATTATTATGAGTACAGTGGGATTCAGGAGGTGGGGGAACCCCAAGACTGGTTTTGGTGTTTCAGCGTGATGAAAACTGCACCAAAAACACCGTCCCGAATCACTCTGGCCCACTTTGACCCCTGAGTATAGCACTATAACTGATGCATAAATTATATGTTTTTACCTCTTTCAGCTCTTTGTATGCAGTAATCCTGGTTTTTATGTGTTATTGTTCCCTCTGTTTGGTGCGCAGTGATGTGAAATAAAGCCTTCCTTCAGACACATTAAACCTAAAGTTTAAAACGAGTCTGTTTTGAAGCTGTAAGGTGTAGAAAGTACAGATACGTGTGTGAAAATGTAGGGAGGAAAAACTAAAATTCATCAAAAAAATAATTACTCAAGTAAAGTACAGATACCTGAAAATTCTATTTAGAGAAATGGAGTATGTGGCAGCATCTACAAGGTCAAAATATCCCACAATTGTTTTATTTCATACAAGATGAAAGAAAAAAGGTCAAATCTGGAAGTAAAATGTGCTAAAAAAATCCACTTCATGTCTTTAAGTAACAAAAAAATAAAAACTTTTGCTACAGCGTGTAAATCACAGCAAATCAAACGGACTGTTAAAAATCTATTAATTATATTTTTCCAGCAAGTGGGAAAAAAACTCCGAACTCCATTAATTGTTAACATTTCTGAGCTGATGGGTAGCAGTGGTGGTGGTGCTGGGAAAAACTAGTTGATGAACTGAAACGTGTGCATGTGTGGGTGGAAATGCTCCGTCCATCCTTCCATCCGGCTGTGTGCACAATGGAGCTCGGGGCGGCACAGTGTGTGTGTTTATGGCAGGAGGACACACACACACAGTTGGTCTGGCAGGCTTTGCTGTGTGAACCTGGCAGGGCCGCACAAATAAACACACATGCAGACACACACACACGTAAGGAAAGGAATTACCATGTGAAAACGAAAGGGCAATTAAGACGTGGAGAGTTTACTGGCTTGTGGTGTTGTGGCCTCTCTTCTGTCCTTTTCTTTTCAGTGGAGCTTTATTTAGGGCCACCATCTCCAAGTCAAGGCCTGCATCTTTTATACACACACACACAGACACACAGACACACACACACACACACAAACACACACATATACACATGCTGTCATTTCATGTTCGTACTTGCTTTTTATTTGTGGAGTGACATAGTATTTTCTTTCTTTTTCAACACTAGCATCTGTTGGTGGGTGTGTGTGTGTGTGTGTGTGTGTGTGTGTGTGTGTGTGTGTGTGTGTGTGTGTGTGTGTGTAACCAAATAAACACCTAAAGTCTATATATGTATTGACTTAATAAAAGGTTTCAAGTTCAAGGTCCTGATGGCCTCTGTGTCTTCATTATCAGACAGGTGCCTACATGGCTGTGAGAACTGAGTTGTAGGGAGCTCAGTTCTTTTAACTTTCTTTCAATAAGTCACAGAAAATCAGATTTTCAATTAATTTTTCCACAACAATGTTGGCGACGAGGATGAAGTAGTGATTTCTTCTCTGCTTTCATGTTGATTCATGAAAACCTGCTGGTAGACTCAATGAGTCTGAAAGAGTGATTACCTCCAAGGAAATTATTGAGGTGACGAGTGTGTGACAACTGAGAGCATACAGAGTCACCACTGAAATCTCAGTTGATAAAGAATCCAGAGTGGAGAGCAACTGAGACCAACTTAAATAATTTGTCCTGGAAAAATTAAAATACAATATGAAATTTGATTTAAAGAATTTGAAATCATTCTGTGTTTGGTAAAACACTGTGTTTGGTGAACTTGTTTTTAAACAGTGCATCTTGGATCTGGAGAATTTTCACTTGTTCCTTTGGCAGATTTTTTTCACTTATTTGAAGCAAAAATATCTTGTTTTAAGTGGAAAAATCTGCCAATGGAACAACTGAAAATGCTCCACATCCAAGATGCACTGTCTAAAAACAAGTTCAAATATCTCACTGAAATGTTACTCTGTAGCTGATTGTGTCTTATTTTAAGTGTGATGAGATATTTTTGACTAGAAATTAGACAAATATAATTGGTAAGATTTTGAGTTTTTACAGTGTATGATTTAATGATGTGCTCTCCTTCCAAGCATGCCTGCGTGATTGAAACAAAAGCACTTCAAAATACGTCACTGAGTCAAAGGTTAACCTCTCCAAATTACAACGGCTTCATAGAAAGTCGCCTATCTGGGACACATGATCATGTCAGATGGTAAGTCTCTCTCCAACAAGGATTGGAGCAATTCAGTCCATTCCAAAATCACTTACATTTTCTTGACATGCTGTCACATTGCTGCCAGTGGATACCAGAGTATGCTTCATGAGAGGCTCCACTGTCAACAGTGATACACAGGAGGGGACTGACTGCACATGACAGACCTACAGTGGACTGATGACACAGACAAAGCTTTGACTGATTTATTATTGTCACTACAGACTGCGCCTACTCTAGGATTACCATATCCTGATTAATAATTCACCCAGACAGGGTGGATACATGTTTTGTTGTAGGAGTGTAGACCAGCAGGCCTTCCTCGACCTGCAAGCTATAGGAGTAGCTGAAAAGAGCAGTTCATATGAATTTGTGGGCCACACAGACTTAATGCTAATGCTTCCACATTTTGTGCCACTGATCTGTCTAGAGCAAAAAGTACTTACGTATTTTTGCATGGCTGGTATCACATCCACTGTTTTCTATGCTGTTAAGTGCTTACTAACTACCCTTTACACACATTCATACTCCAATAGATGCATCGGAGAACAACTTGGGGTTAATAATATCTTGCCCAAGGATATTTGACATGCAGACTAGGGGGATCCAGGGATCAATCCACCAACCTTCTAATCAGTAGAGGACCTGCTCTACCTCCTGAGCTACAGCCAACCCATTAAAAATGCGAAATGTCATAAAAGATATACTGTGTTTAAAAAGCCAGCTTTATTTCTCCCCATAGAAGTAGATGATCAACCAATCGATTGTATATTGGCTGTTTCTAAAATGTATTCACCCAGACCTGACCTACAGATCACACTGCTGGGTAACTCTAATCTGGCGGTTCTTTGTGGATAGTTTGGCATCACACAACCCAGACACCGGTGAAAGTCAAGGATATACAGCAGCCACAGAACATGACATCTAAGCATTAGGCTCATCATCATCTCAATATTCAGCTCAAGTTGCTGAACTGGTAGCACTGACACAAGAATGTAAAACTGTTAAGGTCCAAATGGTCACCAGTTACGCTCTAGATGTGCATTTGGGTCATACATATTTTACATCTATTTACTCCCATAAACTGCAGCTATTTGTAAATGTGAAGTTCATACTAACCCAAAATTTCTGTTTCTCTAGGCAACTATAGAGGGGATGCAGTGGCACAATCAGCAGTTAAACAGAATGTGAAACCAGACCACAGCATTAACATAAAAACCATATAAACTTGATCTCTTTACACAGATTTACAGTCTATTGAGAGCAAAGGTACCACAGAGGAGAAATGTGTGTGGAAAACAGCAAGGGCATAATATATAACAGGAAAGCCCTCGTATGGCTCAGGTGACAACTCTGACCAACCTTTTTTTCATTTTCCTCATTATGCTAAACTGACACATTGGCTAAAAGCCTTACCCCAAGCATTGATGTATATAAGATCTAGGGTGAGAGCTAAACATGGCCTCAGTCCTTTTGAAATTTTATTTGGAGAACCACTAAAAACAGGGATAGGGCTCCCAGGATGTCCTCTTCCAACCACAGAACACTGAGGATGAAATGCTACACTATTGTATAAATCTCTCATCTGCTCTGTATTCACTCCATGCGCAGGTTAGTGCAACCCTTTTACAACCACCTCAAACAAACAAGCTCTCTCAGACTGGGCGACTGGCTGCTGATCAGAGATCTCCAGAGAACCAGCTGGAAGCACAAACAGTTGCAGGGACCATTCCAGGTACTGCTAAAAAATCCAGACAGCAGTTGAGGTTGAAGGTTGTGCCACTTCGGTTCATGCCAGCCATTGCAAGACGATTCCAGCACCACAGTAATAAGACTTCCAATTAGATGCTCAGGTAGACAACAAAGGTGTACAATGTGCTATATGTCCTATAGTTGCGTTAGAACGAAAAGTAAGAGTGAGGGGTGAAAAAACGCTCTCCTAAAAAATGCGTGCCAAGCTCCAACACAGTGACATGCAGAGCAAGATTCTATGTGACTCATGATAGGTTTAGACATTCCAAGCATATCTTAGAGGCAGACTTCAAAGTGTATATAGATGCCATAGGTCTCTCTCGAGGGGTCCCTGATAAGTATAAAGCAGGCAGTCAAATTGCTGAAGGATTCACACCATAGATTCCATTCTTTGGACGTGATCAGGACTGGACTAGTAATTTGGCATAGTGGGCATTTGTCAGGTGGGCTGACGCACTTTCCTGATTTTTGCGCTGGCCCCACACACGCTGACAGTAGTCCATTGGTTCATTTTAACCAACGGACGTGGCTGTAGCTCAGGTGGTAGAGCGGGTCACTTACTCACCGGAAGGTTGGTGGTTCGATCCCAGGCTCCTCCAGTCTACAAATATCCTACCAAATATCCTTGGGCAAGATACTAACCCCATGTTTTCCTACTGGTGGTGGTCAGAGGGCTGTCTGGCAGCCTCGCCTCTGTCAGTGCACCCCAGGGCAACTGTGGCTACAATGTAGCTTGCCATCACCAATGGGTGAATGACTGAATGTAGTGTAAAGCGCTTTGGGGTCCTTAGGGACTAAGTAAAGCGCTATACAAATAGAGGCCATTTAATTACTGACACTGTAGTGCCCTCTACCTTACTGTGGCAAAAAGGTCGAGCTGCAAAGCTGAGATATAATAAAAAAAATTTTTTTAAAAGAAGCTAAAAATAAATGCAGCAATATGCGTCAAATTAACCAACATGTTAACTGTCAGGGCTGCTGCTGCACCATCATCATAGTACCAGCCACAACTACTAACAACAGTAGCTGTCAGAGACAGCTGTTGCTAGCACCAGCCGTGGAGAAGTGTAGGATGAAGAATGGCAATATTTGCGTGATATTTCATCTCTCTCACTCTATACACACACACACACACAAATTCCCCTCTCGCCCTCCGGGTGGTCTTTATCCTTCAAGCTCGCGCCCTCTACCAGAGGCCTGGGAGCTTGAGGTCCCTGCGCAGTATGTTTGCTGTTCCTAGTATGTTTGCTGTGTTTAGGACTGCCCTCTTCGGGACAGAGATCTCGGATGTTGGTCCTGGGAAATAACAAGTACTTTTGTAGTTTTAGTTTAAACCACACAGCTGTAAGCGCTGTCCTGAGGATGACTCCCTTTGGAGTCTGCACTGCTGTCCCATCATTTTATTCTGCCAATTTAGTTCATTTTGGTTCATCAAATGTCTTAATTACCACTCCACTGCCTTTCAATCCCTCTGAGTTTACAGAGAACCCTGTAGTGGTGTCCACTCTTAAGACTTTGTCTCAGTTCAGGTGACGTTTTGTTTTTGTCACCATCAACTAGGATGTCATTATTACATAATAATTTATTGCTCCCTCCTCTCACCAATGTCCTCTATCTTCTATGGCATAAAAGAGGCCTACGAGTTATTAGAGATCTTTATAAGGAATATGTATTTGCAAATTTTTCTGACTCATCGTCTGATTTTCATCTGCCTGCTTTCCACCTGTTTCTTTATCTTCAGGTTAGACATTTTGCCTCTTCTCTTAGTCCTTGTTTCCCTGGCTCCCTAGTGAACAGACATGGGATGATCAAAAGTCACTTGCATCCAAAATATATGACACCCTGAAGGCCCTGGAGCTTGGAATTCGGATGACTAATCAATCATAAATCCCTTAATAAACTTGAGCCCTTATCAGAATGATCAAACAATCAATAATTTTAAAGCGCGTGGAAACACGTTAATTAGCTGAGAACGAAGATCCTGATAGGTGTCTGTGCTAAGACACCTTAACTGCGGTTAATATGTTGAAATGAGACTGTTCGTGTAATAAGGATTAAATTCTGTCATTTTGAGAATAATTTGAAACTCTCATTTTAAACTGCATGAAAAACTTTTTTGCCCACGATGTTTATCTTATCTCCTGTAGTTTACAAGAAGAGAACTTTTTGTCAGCATCTCCCTTAAACAATTTAACCTTTTATTATAATGACCCACAACAACGGCTCATTTCACAGAGAACGAACGATCAGGACGGATCAGAACGAACAGGTGTCTGCACTGAGAAACCTTATATGCGATTAATCTGTTGAAATGACACTGTTTGTGTAATAAGGAGTAAAAATTTTTTAGTATGAGTATAATTTGAAACTCTTAGGTCAAACTGCTTAAAAAAAGTTTTTGCCCACAATGTTTATTCTATCATAAAGACAGGTTGTAAAGAACACATGGCAGACCCGTCCACACATTCATGCTTTTCAGCATCTTTTATTACTCTCCGGTTCCTGTTCACATGCAGCTGCGGCTTTACAGTCGCCAGCCGAACATACACATCAACAACAACACAATCTCAGGACCCAGTAAAGATTTTAAAGCCGGCGAACTGTGATTGCAGATGCCGCACTGGTGCGACCGCCTCCCTTGCAGTGGCACCACAGACCACGCCCCACCACATACCCCCATTGCCCGACTTAGCCCAGGGAGCCATCCAGCTGATCCTACTCGCGGAGCAGTCTAGGTCTCAGCTGCTCCCACGCAGTCGAGGGTCGCGGGTGTGGGTGGCAGCAGCCAGACCCCAATCTGAGCTGTGTCACCTTAAAACAGTTTCACCCCAGTTCTTGGATTCCTCAGGCCTCCAGAGACGACACTGGAACTCAGTAGTTATTTCACAAAACTTTTATTCATCTTCAGTCACTCATTCACCTTCCAGAAGGGGTGATGTACAGGCCCGGCAGTCCCTCTGCAAATCTCAACCCTTTGTCCGTTTCACACAGTTTTATAGAAGCGACCCCCATTGTAAACCCTATAGGATGTGCCATAAAACTAAAACACTGTGTTTGTGTATGTATGTGCGAGCACGTAAGTGCCTGCGTGTGCGCGCACCTGTGTGTGTGCATGTGTATATATGTGTATGTGTCTCTGCGTACGTGACTTCCTGCCGGTCATAAAGTCATCTCCCCTCACCCAAGCTACACCAAACTCCTCTACAAAACATCGTTAACAGATTACAAACACTGAGACCCCCACCCAGGTATCCCTTGGGGAATTTCCACTAAGCTATAGCTTCTCTTTGTTTTACTTTCACAGCCCAAGGTGGGGAGGGTCTCCTAAAAGTCTACTCCTAACTTTATGACACATGTAGGCCTTTATTACATTCAGGGCAGTGTCAGTGTCTCTACAATACTCTACATTCTATCTAACACATTTCTAAATCCTAAAGTGAGCTACAAATATCTTCAAGTCCCCCTTTTGATTTGCCCTCATGGCAGATCAACCCTACACTAAGTCGTTTAACATAATATCTTCAAACTGGGCCTCCCCACTTCCCAAGAGTGGCATCATGGCATCTGCCTTTGTATCAGATTCTCCCACAGCACGATTAATGAGTCTTACAAGCAAGGCTCTGATACAAGGCACACAACAGCACCCACACGTCGCTAATATAGCAGTGAAAACAGATAAAGAAACCATAATTGACATAATAAAACCGTTCCATTGCCCAAAGACAGAGGTCATCCATGCTTCCAGTGGGTTGTTAACTCCCGAATGCTCATGCATTGTGGTGGACAGTGTCTTCAGGCCTTCCAGTGCTCGGGTCACAGAGCAATCAGGTGCTGTGTTATTAGGAATCAAAGTACAGCACATATCCCCAAACATCGCGCAAACGCCCCCTTTTTCTCCCAACAACATGTCTAACACCATTTGATTTTGTACTGCCATTAGAGATGTCGGATCCAACTGTTCAGCAAGTCCTTCCACTGCATCCCTGGTAAGGTTCGCCAGTCTCAGGACATTATAATGCACATAGTTGATGCGATCCACATTCTTACTAGGAGTTACTGGTAAGAACGCAGAAATTATTGGGAGATTTTCAAATCCTCTAGTAATTTGGCCAGCCAACTTATACTCATTGGGCACACCCCTAGGAACTCCAATAGCATCTATATACGTTGGTGACCCTACTGAAAGGTCAAACGATCCTGTTGATCGTTTGGCCAGCACATAGCTTCTGCGCCTGGCTGTCAGCTGAGCAGTGCCGGGCTTACCCAGCCACACCCCCTTTTCACCCACTAAAACGAGAGGCGCCCCTAACCGTACCATGGCACACAGGCCAGAAGTCCCACTAGGGATTCTGACATATAATCTATATCCCCCACAATAATAATGCAAACCAGCACGTGCCCACAGGCATATGTCGGTGCCGGTGTCCCTTGATACCTTTCCTCTGGCCAGGTACGTCACAGTGCACCAATCGGAGTTAATTTCCCCAGCCTCATGCTCGTGTCTGTCGGGTAAAGACACAGTAAAGTTAAAAGAGGTGTAATTAGCTTTCCTTGGTGTGAAGGGACCAAGTACAGTGTTATTATCAATTGGTGAAAAAAACTAGCTAAGGTGGTACAGTTACCTTTGGACACCGCTTCTCTAGTGAGTCTAAGCATGGACTTAAATCCCCACTGATCTCCTGGATATAAAGGAGCTGGTTCTGCGAACAGATGTGGGCGGGCGGCTGCGGGCGGCTGCGTACGCCACACAATCTGAAACATTTTGTTCCCTAGCATTTTGGATGAGCCAGGCTAGCCACAAGTTGCTATCACAATAGCCAGTGGCCATTGATATTAGCTGTTTGGGCTTAAGCTTAGTGTAATATACCTCAATTACTTGTGCTACTGATTCTGAAAGTGACACAGGTGGGGCAGGTGTTGATGTAGTTGTTTCAGTCAAATTGGGTTTGGGGCTTCTAAAATTGATTTTAACCAGACCATAGGGGTCCTTCCCTGACACTTCTGCCCCTATAAATAAGTTCACCACGGATCGGCTAGACCACACAGTGTCGACCCAACGGTTCAGTTACAGAGTCAATGGGTTCTGCCCGGTTGAGAAGTCCCGCTGAAAACCAAGTTTCTGCCATGTGGCGTCCTTGTAGGGGCGCCACCTGCCAGAGTACTCCACCATGTCAGACCAGTGGCCACATGGGCCCTTCCAAGAGGTGTGATAGGGGTAGCCGAAGTCCTGATTATTACACTCTATATCTACCATTGAATTGTAACATACCCACACATCATATCCCCGCCATGAACTGTTTAAGCCCCCACAATTAATGACAGCACAAAGGTCGAATGTAAACGAAGTCGTGGACCCTTTAACGTAGTCCAACTCTATACCTGTCACGTTCGAATGCAGGGACTCAAGCGCAGAGCAGGTTCACTTTCCCAAACACAGTTTATTTACAACACCAGTGCAGAAGATATACAGTGAAGGGGAAAATCCGGGGTCCCGAGGGTCAAAGGGGAAACTCTCTTTCGCAATCGTTCTCGTCTTCTCGTCCACACACTCACAAGTCCATACAGCGGGGAGGTCACAGGTCCGGGAAGGGAAACTATCACACAGGAGAGGGAAAT
>VUQG01045457.1:3965-22869 GCA_015106755.1 Etia nguti | reverse complement strand
TAGTCTTGAAAGTTTTTGAACAACCCACGAAATGCGCGCTTTCAAACTTTAATGTTGATTTTTTTTAGTGTTTCCATCTTACTTTTTTCTTTGATTTTAGCCTAAAAAAGACAAGGGTTTAGCACTGCGAAAGCAATGGAACATAAGAGCAAAAATCAGTCAAGCTGCTACCACTAATGACTTACAAATATTATAAAGCCGCATTTGTTTTCCTTGATAAGGATTCTGAAAGGAAAATACACATAAAGTTGAATTTTATTTATCAGTCAAATTTCCTTTAACTGATAAATAAAAAATAAGTATTCTGTGCTGCACAACATTTTGTGTGGAGCTTCAGAAATGCAGCTTTGCATTTTTTCCAGACTCTGAGAACCATTGGTAGCACTTGATGTAACAGTAGGGCTTTTAAGACAGAAAGTTGGTTAAAAACAACATAGCTGTTTGTTGGCTTATAAGGTAATTGGTTCACCCATGAAGGATAAATGCTTATCGTCAGTATGGAACAGTGCATATTTTGGAGCTGGAGTAATGGAACAATGATGCTTGATTGAAGCCAGCTGAAGAAAACAAACATGAAGACGACTGCATTGTTTTTCCCAAAAAACAACATCAACACTCAGTTGAGGTTGGTGTTGGAGGGTTTACACCTGCACTCTGAAAATTTGCTACTATTCAGTAGATCAATATTTGTTGTTGTAAGGTTTAGTGTTAAGGTCCTATTTATTTGTTAAATTGTGTACAGTCTACATTGTATTCATTTTATATTTGAAATCTGCATGTACTAATTGGGGGGGAAAAAGTAGCAGAGATTATTGTCAAAGGTATAGGTGGATGGAGACTTATTAGTTCAGTAGATGAGAAGATGGATGGCAGTATTTGGGGGAAGAGGAGAGAGGTGCAGAATGAATGAGGCTCAGAGAAGGACGAATGGAGGCAGGAGGGATCTGTATACGATTGAAGAGAGAACTGAGGAAGGGAATGAAAGAATGACAAATGATCAAAAGGTGCAGAGACATGAAGCGACTACAGTGATTGAGGAGATGGGTATTGGGGTAAGGTAAAATGAGGAAACTTGAGTCAAGTTAGCTGCGAGAGCGTGAGAGTGAAAAAAAGTGAAATAAGAGTGCTGGACCGAGGGTGTAGGTGTTCAGGTTGGTCATAATGACATATTGCTTGTTGGCTGCTGTAATAGTTGATTGTAGCTCTGACTTTTCAGCTGGAGAGATGACACCATTGCTCCTAACAAAAGGTGACTTCATAAATGTGTGTATGTGTCCTAAATGCCCTTTTCTCTGTCAGCATACAGTATGTGAGAAAACAGATGTGATGGGCAGAGACCTTTCTCTGCCTTTTAATCTTATACTGTGTCTTTCTTTGTCTGTGCTTTTTGTCTCTGTGGGGTGGAATACATCATAGCAAGCATTTTAATGCTGCACTCCACTCCCTCTAACAGTGTTTGGCTCTCCACTGAATCTCTCCACTTTCCTTTCCTCTTTCTGTTCTCCAAATAGGTTATTTGGGACTCTGTACTTAACTGTACACAGTTAGCGGTCAGTCAGCACACTGCACACAAACACACACACATACACACTTGCACACTATGCCACTGGGCCTCCTTAGAGATCGTCTGCTTAATACTGCATAGCACTTAGAGGCATCAACAAGCCCCGTGGTGCTCCACTGAGGCGTAGAAGGCATGAAAGCATGCTAATTCCCCGCAACGCACTCCATCTATCCCTCTGTGACCCCCCCTTACCCCCCCACCATCCATCCATCACACTACTTCTACATTCTGCCCCTCCAAATCTTCTCTGTAGCCAGCATGGTTTAATGAGCACAGAGAACTCAACACTGTGCGCACACAGTGACACACAATGAAGTAAGTTGCACGGTACTAATTTATTCTCTGATTCACATGTAGCTAGTTTTTCTTTAGACTTTTAGCTAAAATCACACTATTATATTTATGTACAGTGAGTATACTTAATGTCATAAGTGCACGAAGATGAAAGGAAATGTTATTGAACCATTTGGTATGGTGTGCACTTTACATTTGCCACTCTAGTCTCATCATAATTACCTCTGGTACTGTGAAAACCTTATATAACTACTTTACTGTACACCTGGCTCTTAAAATATGAATAACAGATTAACGACAAATTGTTAGAGCACTACAATAGCTTGTCTACAACAGGCTAATGGTTATAAAGTGGGTCATTGTGTTATAAAAAACGATGTTGATACTTTTGCAAAAGTTAGTTCATGTTCATGACATTATAAACTAAGCACAGTACACCATAACGGAGACTTATAGCTAAATTTAAGTGCACATGGGGGCATTTTCTGTATTTTCTTTCATACAAGGTTGGGGTACAGATTATATATCTTAGGATTTGTTGGAAGAAGAGAGGGGTGGCCAAAAGTTTTGCTTTATTTTATCATGCTGCAAGCAGTATTACTGACTGTTTTCTAGGAATTTCTCTTGAAAGTAACCGTAGTCTACTGTGATGGCATATAATACGTCTTTCTTGAACTAAAGGAATCAGTGGTACTATTTTACTTCTCAGCACATCTACAAAGCAGAATGGAACATAAAATTAATTCACTAGCATTAGTGTCTGTAGAGCGCTCTGGTTTTATTTCAGACTGCAGTGAAATGCAGAACACATCACATGGGGACAGTTTGTGTGGCAGCTTTCAAACCAAGTGTGTGTGTCAGGGGAACTGATTCTGTTATGTAGTAAGCACAAAGGCCCTTGTGAGTCCTCACTTAAAATGTGTAAAGTAATGCTAAGAGTTCTTGCCACTCAAGCATTTCAAGACCTGTGGTCTAGGGACTCCTTGCACATTTGCGCATGTGTGTTTGCTTGTGTATCTACAAGACTCATTGTATATGTGTGAGAGATGATGTAAGTGAATGTGTATGTGCGTTTGTGTCATAGGGGACCGCAGACACTGTCGGCTTCATTTCCCAACATCATGTAACCGAGGACAGGCCAGCCTTATGAGACCTCAAGCTGAAAAACGGCGAAAATCTCTCACTCACTCACTCACTCACTCACTCACACACACACACACACACACACACACACACACACACACACACGTGCGCCGCTCATCGGGGTGAAGGGTGGAATCCTGGCCTTGTCATGCTCTGCGCCATAATCCAGTTTAGAAGGATTAATTAGGAATTAAGGAGTGTAATGTTATCAGTGCGTGATCCATTCACATGCATGCACATACACATATTTAACTCTGTTTGAGAGTGTATATGTAGGGCACAGATTATTCAGAACTAAGAAAGAAAAGTAAAGTTGTTTTTTTGTTTTTTTTTTACTTTATTACTTTCTCATTCGGTTTTTCACTTTTTCACTTTCTCTCTGCCCTCTCCCTCCTTCTCTGACTGCCTTACTTATTATCCTCCTTGTTACTTATTACCCTCTCTAGCTCTTCATCCATCCTTGCAGTCTTTTTGCCTTCAACTTCCTTCATTTCATATGTTCTAGGAACATCCATAAAATAACTTTTTTTTTTCCCTCTTGCCCTTGTTTTCAGCTACTCCTTTCTGCGTTCTGTGCCACCATTATGTGTAGGCTTTCATTCAGTGCTTTCATCCTTCCTGCCTAGCTTTGTCAAAGAGAGAAAGATGAGAGAGATTTCTATTGCTCTGCTACTCTTTCAAGAAGGCTGCAGCATTCAGGTGTGCCTCTCCGGATGTCCATTTTGTGTCTGCCTTCCCATTTTTCATAGTTTTTCTTTATTTCTGTAGTGAAGAGTGCGACTGGGGAACCGCGCTACTTACAATTGCTTGACTCAAGTCTCAGCCTCTTTGCTGTATGAAGTAGCTCTGTTTTCAGAGAAGAGTTGAGTGGCTTACCCTTGTCCTTGAGACGATGCTTTCACTCGCTCTGTTTTTTGTTTTTTTTTCTCTTCTCCTGCCATCTAGGTACCAATTTGTGAATGTATGTGCACTACTATGCCCCATCCTCTGTTTGTGCTTAAGCTTGAACACTGATTTTAAAGAGAGATTGGTAGATTAAAGGAACTAAAGTAAGCCTGAGGATGAGGAGGAGGGAAATGGATATAAACTAAAAACAGGAAAAACTGCAATGAGTGATGAGGCTGTTTATGTCTGCATTAGTGTTTCGGCGACTAAAATTTTCTGTGTATGCCTGCCTGCCAAAATCGGTGAGGTGTGCGTTGATGCTTCCTTAGGCAGACGGTAATGATATTGTTTTTATTAATGGCTGATTAAATTTTTAGTGTGTCACTGCTGGAACTTTTAGTGGTTTTATAACGCTGTGCCTCTGTCTTTAGGCATCCCAGTGTACAAATACAAAAAAAAAAAAAGCCTCTCCAATTCGCCCCTCTGTTTGTCCCGTAACAGACAATCATTTGAATCACTCAAGCAATAGTAGAAATGGTATTCGTCATCCTGTAACCACTGTCCTCACCATTATCCATTATACCCATATTTTCATGCTGGTGATTTATGCTACCTCTCTTTGTCTCCTTTCTGTGGGTGTCTTCTATTCCCTCTATCCCCTTTTCTTTCTCACTGCCTGCCACCTTCCATCTCACTTGTTCCCTCTGGCACTATTGGCAGCACTCTGTCTCTGTCAGGTGTGTGTGAGATAGCCTTCACGCCATTGACTTGGAGGAGATAAGCTTTTGGATGTCTCAGCTTCCATTCAACTGGTTCCTTAACTCTTCCTTTTCCGAGCAATAAGCAAGTAGTCATTGTTCTAGTTTTTTTTTAAGCTTATTTGATTGGAGGTGAAGACATATATAGATAATCATTCCTATTATATGTGTATGCTTAGCTCACTGCCATACTTCCGGTTACCATCATCTGTTTTTCATGTTTTTGTTTTTCCTATTTTAGTTGTTTAAAAAAAATAACAAAAACTTGATATAGTGTCTACTGCACATCCATTTATCCATGGCATATAAGAGGCTGTCAGCAAACTTTGAAGACGAACAATAGGATGAGTGTAATGTACAGGAAATGTAAAGTAATGGGTTAGAAGCTTATTTCCAGTTCAAAAAACTCTTCACACTTGTAGTTTCATGACAGTGTCACTGATGGTCATAGTGTAACTTCCTCAGAGGGGAAAAAGCATCCATAATGATGGCTGTGATGAAATATGTATCTCAAGCAAGATTCCAGTCTTAACAAGTTTCCTTTCATCCTGTACTGAATCAAAAAGTTTCAAAACCATCTCAGAACACCAAACCTTGCTATACTGTCTACTTCAAACTCTTTGACTACAGTGGCTTCACACACACATAGTATATAAAGTAACATGGGTGGCTAGGACAGGACCACCTGATGCACATATGTTAAACATGTACTAACCTTAAACAGTATAAGACCATTTATTTTAAGAAAAAAGTGTTCCAGCTTGTCAGATGTTTGACTGATAATGTTTAGCCACTTGTTTACTTTGTCTCCACCGATACATTGTGCTGACGAGATAACACATAGTTGCCTTGTCAGTAAGATAGCAGAGCTGCCCACAGTTTTAAGCAGACAGCTGAAAGGATATAGTGACAAAGCAGTGTACTAAAATGAACTGAAAGCGGTACATAACTGTTGAATAACTGTTTAATATCCATTTGATAACTATTAGTAAAATTCTTCATACACTGAACACATTATTCTATATTTATTAAAAAAAAACAACAGTCAATATTTACCCTCTAAAACATGCAAATCCACATAAATTATCGGCAAGGTTAATAAAATATTTTTTTTTTAAACAGAACAAATAATAAAGTGGATACACTTGAAATATTTTAACTCAGCTGTTTCCATGTATTAGTCATAGCAATATGATCTGAGGTTTGGTGTTTCAAATACTTAGCTTGTTACTGTGGCCGTAGCTCTGTTTGGGTAAAATTTGAGATTGTGTTTGTTTTTTTTTGTGTGTGTGAGAGAGGAAGAGAGGGAGAGGGGGAAAAAAAGAGAGTAACAAGGCCAGCTTTGCCTCCAGGCTGTTTGGCCCCAAACTCTCATCAGCCTGCTGGTGCTGAAACAGAGAACCTTCTGCCCCTTGCCACTATATAACCACAAACACACACACAAACAGGCATGAGCACATAGCCACACAAAGAGCAGTACAAATACATATGTGCACATAAAAAATAAATAAATAAATAAAAAATAAAAAAAACCCAAAACACTTGCATTCATAACACACACTATCAAAGTTTGTGCCTAAATCATCTCCCCCATCTCTCTCTGTCATCCTCACTTGTTTTATCAGTGCATCCTATCTTCCTTTATCCACCTCCCTAATCTGTCTGTGCCTCTATCAGACACTTTCTATTCCCATATCTTGCCTCTGCGACGAGCACTCTTTTCGTGCACCCCCACTCCCTTCATGCGTATCTTGTTTCCTCACACACCCATGCATCCACCAGCTTTAGATTACTTGGAGAATGTTTCTTGTCCCCCTTCTTTTCCATTTCTCTCTCTGTCTCCTCTACCCCCCTCCTCATCTTTTTCCTCTCCTGTCTTCTCAGCGGTGGTTTTAATGCATTATGAAAATGGACTGGGGCTATGAAAGCGAAACAGGACAAGTTTGGCTGTTTAATGTGACTCCTTTCACTCCTCATCTGCCTCATTGGCGGCATGCATTTGTGTGTGTGCCTTCTTACTGCCGTGTGAAGTTGTGCTTTTTGTGTGCATATTGGTATGTGTGCGAGCACACGTGCACATTTTTTGCTTGCTTTTTTTGCTTTTAGCATGCAAACTCAATGTGACCAACGCATCATGTAGTGGTACGTTCATGCTCTTTAACGTGAACTTCCAACACTAATGCATACATGCACACTCTTTGAGCAAGCATTAAACTGCATGAATAATAAAACAGACAGGCAGACGGCATGGAACACATGTTTTTCTGAGACATGTTTTAATGGAAAAGTGTGTTAGGATGATGATGGAAGCTAGGAAGGCGTGTTCATGAGACAGAGGATAAGTTCTACCCTACAGGGGGGGGATGACCTGGATGTGTGTCTCCACATTTCCATCTCTCTCTTTCTCACATTTATCTCAATCTCTCCTCCGCTTTCCCCACTTTGTTAATTTGTGTGAAGTTAAACCACCTCATCTCTGGAGAGAGAATGATCATCCTGTGGAGAAATGAAGCCAGATGAGCTGATTAGATGGATAAAGATGAATTTACATTCAATGCCGAGTGGGAGGAATACAACCGAAAGAGAGGGGTTGATATGTGATGTTTGACTATTAGATTAAGTTGGTGAATGTGCGGGCGTGATGAGGTCACTGAGCCAGCCCGTGCCGTAATGTCATCTTAGAGTTTTTAAATAGATTTGATAAGGCTGATTGTATTTGAACTAGAACTTTAATGAACTTTCACTGTGCTACTTGAGAGAACAGTAGCATTGATTTAAAATAGCCTCAGTCTTTTCTTGTCATTTTTTTTTTTTTTACCCTTCCCAGCCTCCCCATTTCTGCCTCTCTGCCACCTCTTCTCTTGCTTGCACTTTCTCTCTGATGTTGTAGAGCAAGTGTATGTGTGGCTGTGTGTGTGTCTGGCGGTGGATATTCTGAGCATTGATGGTGTATGTGTGTGCATCAGGGTTTAATTGCGGTGTGCATAGAAACGAGTGTAATTAGCCAGCGCTCGCTTCCCTGCCGCCCGGCTAACAACCAGCATCCCCTCTGTGCTTGCTCTTTCTCTCTCTGCCTTTCTTCTTTGTCTCCCTCCCTCTCTCTCTTGTCTCATGCCTGTTGCCACAACGACAAGCCCCACTCCGCCATTGTTCCCCGCTGTTCTCCAAGAACAAAGGAGGAGGCTATTAGCTCCCTGAGAGAGGAGTGGTGGAAATGGAGGATAGGGATAGAGAAAAACAGAAAGGATTGCTGTAAGGGTGGGATGATGAGAGTGTGGAAGAGAATTGTTGAACAAGTAAGGGATGGAAAGAGATGGGCATGGAAAAAAAGGAGGAGAAAGAAGGGAAAGAAAAGCTAGAGAAAAAGTGAAAAAGACTTTCAGAGAATTAGAGGGGAAACAGATTAGAGGAGTAGAAAGGCTTGTAGGGCAGCTCAGTTGGCTTTTTTTCGGGAACAGGACTAAATAATGAAATTATTTAGTGAACCATACTTTTCCCAGCTATGCAGAGATTCATCCCATCTACCATTCTTCCCCTTTTCCTCTTTGCCCTTTATCAGTCCATTATAGCCAGAATTTAAGCATTTATGTGTTTGCTTGTACATGACACACATACACTTTTCACTTTTTTTTTTAAAGACACTCATAGCTTTTGTGTCCTTGCTCCCTGTGCTTGTGTGTGTGTATGTGTGTGTGCGGTCTGTGTGAGGGTTATTAGTAGCAAGTGTAGGCGGGTAATACGCTGTCTGTAATTCCGGCCATCTGAATGTTAACAGATTGTAACGCAGGACAGAAAGTGAATTTGGTTTCCCGAGGAAAATGGAGCAAATTACACTTTTATAGCTCTCTGCCACTATCCTTTGCTCCCGCCATTACTCACTGGGTGTAGCGAGAGCGAGAGAATGAGGAGAGGGAGAAAATGGGAGAACAAGTGATTGGGAAGATGTCCTTACTGTAGAAGACAGTTGAGGTGTTATGGTGAAACTCTGGTTTATGGGGAAATGCAGGGACAGCTTTTCACATAGTTGATAGCCTGCCTCATTGATAGGATCTGTTTTGTCCTTGTTATAGACAATGCAACTCAGAAAAAAAAAATTTCTATTACCGCAGAAAAAGCTTAGATAATTGTCAACATATCTAATCCTAGCTGAAATTTACAATACCAGTCCCTTAATCCAAATATCTGCATGTACTAGGCTGTCATTTTGATTAGGATATCTACGTGCGCTTCATATTCACAGCCTTTTCTTTCAAATCTAGTAAAATGTCGTCACAGTTACAAGGGAAATGTGAGTGCTATGGTTATTCAGACATTTCATTTTGTAATAGTGATGTAATGGCATGCAATCCCCACATGAATAGCTGTCATTTGAATTTATTACATGTACTATAATGGTTGACAGTGATTGATTGAGCGATGACAGCCACTAATTCTGTAGCAGTTTGAGCCTACACTCAGCAGCCACTTTTTTAGGTATACCTTGCTAGTACTGAGTTGGACCCACTGTAGCCTTCAGAGTTGTCCTCCTTTGTGGCATACATTGGTGACTGTGGAGGTCATCAGAGTACAGGGATTTGAGCTTTGTGACATGGCTGCTTCTATCAGGATAACGCACCATCAGGAGATGAGTACACCATGGTTGTAAAAGGATGCTAATGATCATCAACAACACTACACGTGTTCCAAAAACATGTCCCCCACACCATTACACCACCACCATATTCTTTCCCTGTCATCTGAATGTTTCAGCAGAAACCAAGACTCATCAGGCAAAGCAATTTTTTTCCAGTCTTCTGTTGTTTAATTTTGGTGAGCCTGTGCAAATTGTAGTCTGTTTCCTGTTCTTAGTGGCACCTGGTGTGGTTTCAGCTGCTGTAGCCCATCTGCTTCAAGGTTTCATGTGCTGTGCATTCAGAGAAACTTTTCTGCATACCTTGGTTATAAAGAATGGTTATTTGTCTTACTATTGCTTTCTCCAGGCAAAACAGTCTGGCCACGGTTCTCTGCCTTTCGGCTTCAACAAAACATTTTCACCCAGAGAACTGCCCCTCACTGCATACATTTTATCTTTTTTGGGTCATTCTCTGTAAATCCTAGACATGTTCCCAGTAGATCAGTAATTTTGGAAATGTTCAAGCCAGACCGTCTGGCATCAAATATCATGTCACATAACCTTTCTTCCAGTTTCGTATGCTTGATTTGAAATTAATGCAGGTTGTCTTGACAATGTCTATATGGCTAAATGCACTGAATTGCTGCCATGTAATTGGCTGCTTAGATATTTGCGTTAACAAGGAGTTGAACAACATTTACCTAATAAGGTGGTAGATGAATGTATGCATATAAATATTCAAAATCATGCTTTTTGTTTGTAGTTCATATGCAGACAATGTTCTGTTAAGCAGTCATATTTGAGCAAGCCTTCTCTGCATGCAAGGCTGCATGGAGAGCAGTAGAGGTGCTGAATTAATGTAACCTCGAAACCATCAGCCATCAATTTAGTTTTTAATTTTTCTATCCGAAAATTAAGTCTGGAAATGGATATCAGTTTTCACTATCAAGATATCTTGGCTGGACTAGAAAAATTGACCATTGGCAACAGAGGCGAAGTCAGCAGAGTAGCTTAGTGGTTCCCAGACTGACTATTATATTCAATAAGTTTTAGTCACTTCTGATCATTTTTTAACCTGACCTAGCTTAACACAACAATGCAGGTGCATACAGCTAAAAATTGCACAGTTAAATGCTGAAAATATGTGAGAAAATATTTTTAAATGGGTTCAGCAGATATAGCTTGCTGTATGGTGTGGCTAGCTGTGCAATATTAGGATTATGGCAACAAATGCTGAACATCTTTTAAACAGTCGGCCTGTTGGGGTGAATTTCACTTCTGTATAGCATCTGACTGCAATGAAATCTGGAGGTTTTATTTTTCAATAACCCTGGCTCTCCTCTGTTGACCTTAGGTTGACTCAAAAGAAAAGTTTAACTCATTACATTTTGATTTCCTTTTAAGATTCACATCACTCAGTTGCCCTGACAGAATGCATATATTATCTTAATTCACTATTGGCTTTGGCCTGACTTCTTGACACTGTTGAGTGTTTTTAAATTTTAAAGTTCATAGTAAAAGTTGAACCACTTTGAAGTATGTATTTCCATCTTTATTGTACTGAAACACTTCATGTATTAGCTGATGGTTATTTTTAACATCAGTCAAGTCCAGCATGTTTAGAACCTTTTAAAAATATCATGCCTCCATTTCTCTAAAGTGGTATCCTTATCCATACAGGAAGTAGGTGCACATAAAGATATGGGTTGTGCTGACTGTACTTTTTAAATTACATTGACATACTTTTACCTATATGGTCTAGGATGATTTCTGTTTTGATAGAGAGATTGGTTACATTGATGAGTTTCCTTCCTCTTTAGTTTTTTTTTTTTTGCTCTGCATCTGTGAAAGTAAGATATAAAAGTACTGAAGAGCTTAAGTGAAAAGCTACAAGATCATTTTTAAAGGCTCAGTCTTCTTATCAAGTCATGAAGTAACACTGAAGAGAGAAAGAAATTGCTTTTGATTTGAATTAAAGCAGAGCTTAGCTGAAACCCAATGAAACTGCAGTCAAGGTTGGCTCAAGGGCGGCGTTTTTACAGCCAGGCAATGAAAGTGTTAGTGTAGAAGCACACAAATATACGCACACATGTATACACTCTCATATGAGGATTCACCCGCCTGACCTGGCAGATCTGTTTCCCTCCAGTGGGAGAAGGGGAATATCTTTCCTGGAGATGTTAATTCTTAGCATCAAAAAAGATTGTGTTCCTTCCTTGTGGAAAGGAGAAATGATGGTGAAGTGTCTCCATCATTCACACTCCACCTGTCTTATTGTGCATATTTCTTTCCTGCCTTTTTTTGTTCCTACTCCCTCTTCCCTTCCTCCCATATCTTTCTCTCTACCTCTTTCTTATTCTCCTATGCTCCTGCCATCTGCTTCCCTCCCTGAGCTGACATTTGCTGTCAGGCAGCCTTATTATTTTGTTCTTCACATTTCTGATTAGAATTCTATCGTTCTCTCTCTTTCTCTCCATCATAGTCCCTCTCCCTGTCTTTGTCTCTGTCCTCCTCTGTCCCTCCCTCTGGCCCTCCCCCACAAACATCTCACTCCAATAATGTTTCCATTCCTCCTCTTTCTCTCACTTTTTTCATTCCTTTGCCGCATTCAATTCAGCATAATCTAATTCAGTCTATCTCCCACCATCCCATCTTCCATTACACCTCTCATTTCTCACAGTTTCTCTCGTGTCTCACTCTGTGTTTTTAAAGGTCAGTTTTCTTTTTTTTTTCCCCCTCCCTCCCTCTCTCTCCTTTCTCCCCATAAAGTTCTTGCTGCAGTTGCTCCCAAGGACTCTATGTCTCTAGCTTTTAATTATACTCTGTGGGCCCTCTACCCTCTCCCTGTAGAAACCTGCACACAAGCGAGTTTGTGCACCCACTGATACGCACAGAGGCAGAACGTGCTCACGCAGAGTAAACAAAAAAAACCTTCACCATAATTTTTCCTTGTTTTAAGTCAAGAACCTTGTATATTCTCCCTTTTAAAAATAATTTAAATTTGATATTAGTTATTAAAAGTATGTTAGAAAATCTTAGTTATTGGGTTGCAAAAGTAAGCAGATATTTTGTCCGTGCTGAGGTCCACTAAAGTAGCAGGAGTTCATCATACAACTGGACAGCAAAGGAGAAAGGAAAGGGTTGTCATGGTGATATGAATCCCTTGAGGGTATATTTTCCCCCCTCATTTACTCGCTCCACAAGTCTGCATCTTGTCCACTAGCTATATATTACTCTTTCCATCGTTCTTTTTCATGGAATCTTACCATCTTTGTCTAACCACACCATTTCGTTACCTGCTTGTCATACTTTGCTCTATTTGTTTGTTGTCTTCACATCTCTCTCAGGCTTTTCCGTCTTGTTTTCTGAATGTCTTCTTTTGTTCTCATCTTTCTTCTTGTTTCTTTTTGTCTCTCCTTTCTTCCGTCCCTGTGGTCCTCACCTCTTGTCCAGGCGTCAAGGGAGGGAGAAGCAGAGGAAGGAAAGGAATGCTAATTTTATCACCACAGTGACGGAGTGCAAAGGAGAGACAGAAAAAGAGAGAGAAAGAAAATGTCACTCGTCTGAGGAAATGAGATGGCCATTGCACTCTGTGTGTATGTGTCGGCACGTGTCTCAACAGGAAAGATCAGGCTGACAGTCTGAGTGACATTTTGTGTATTTTTCCTCCGCTTTGTCTCACTCCCCTGCTGAGGAAATGATATATATATCTATATATATAGATATATATACACACATTTGGATATATATGTGTGTGTATCGTTTGTGTTTATGAGCAGGGGGCAAATGCTAATGTATGCATGTTATGTGTCTTATGCATTTCTTTTTCAAACCAGCGCAAGACCTGTTTTCTACCCTTTTTGTTTTTCAACTCAATCATCTGTCTCTCTCACTTCTACTTCATTCCAGTGCTCCATCTTCACTCCTCACTCATGTTGGAAATGTAATCACGTTCAGGGGCTGCACTAAGGGAAGGAGTGGGAGCTGGGTGGGAGGGAAAGAGGGGGCCAAAAGAGAGAGTTTGAGGCGAACGTAGGGAAGAGGAAGAAAAAGCCATTGGTATGTGTACCCAATTACCACTCCAGCCAGCCCAAAGTCACCTTCGCAGACAACGGACTCATGCACTCTCAAAATAGCTACTTCCATCCCGCCTCCTCTATGTGTATGTATGTGTGTGTTTGTTACAGTCGTGATGAGGTAGACTGAATAATATCATGGCCTTCCTCTCATCCGTCAGCACAAGGTTTATTACGAGTGTGTTGTGTGTGTGTCTGTGTGTAAGAATGTGGGTGTGTGTGTGGGTGTGTGTGTGTGTGTGGGTGTGTGTGTGTGTGTGCCCTGTGTCTGATTGCACTAGCTGATTGAGTCCTAGCCCTGCAGATTTCAACCCAGGTCCTCATCGTCTGATTAGGTGATGTGATGTGTGAGGAGAGAGTGTGTGTGTGTGTGTGTGTGTGTGTGTGTGTGTGTGTGTGTGAGGGAGAGAAACTTTAGCAAAGCACTCTTTTACCGTCCCTATTGCTTTTTCTTTGAGTTTTGCAAGCTTATTCAGTTCACTTGTTTATATGTACATGTGAATTGCTGTGCCTCTGTCATTATGAGGCACAAGTTGAGTTCTGGACACTTTTTTCAAAGTGCAAAGTAAGGGTTAGGGTTTGGATTTATTGTTAATATCTGAACCTGGTCTAGATAAGTGTTAGAGGGTACAGGTTCAAGACATGGTTAACTTTCTCACTGAGGCCTGTAGGCAATGTGAGTTCTTACAAGCAAAGCAATGCAAAGGTCTGTGTGTGTGTGCCCTTGTTAACCGTGTCCTCGTTCCGCCTTGCCTCCTAATTAAGAGACCGTAGGCCTCCCAGCACTGCCTGCTATCCCACACTCCGCTGGGGCAGAAAAGGACAGGAACAGCACAAGAGAAGGAAAGCAGTAGAAAGGCTAGGTGGAGAGAGAGGGAGGACAGAAAAATGAAAAAGCTATGTGTCAAAAATATTAAACTGAAAGAGAGTGATACATTTAGAAAGGAGAGGGAGGGAAACAAAAGAAGGATTTCTTGTGAGGGATTGAAAAGCCAGAGCTGATGAGGGAGCAAGTTATAGAAAGTGTAGAAATGTGGATTTGGTGAGAAGGGATAGTGTGGACTGATAGGGCGTTAGGCCCTATACACATTCTCCATTTCCCTTGCTAAATTGATGCCAATCATTTCCATAACTGTCTGTGCATCACGTGTGTTTGTGTGCAGTTTTCAAGTGGTAATCTATTCAAGCTTATTCTTTACTTTCCATCTGTATAGGATCTTTCGCTCCATCGCTCCCCATCTTTTGCAATCTGCCTGACTCCTTGGAAATGAGTGTGTATGCATTGATATGCGCATGTGTGTGTGCGGCCATATCTGTGGTTAGATACATTCTTGTTTATACTTGTATGCCTGCATGACTATCTGCCATTCTCTCTCCTCTCTCTTGTCAATGTGTGGTGAGTGGTGAGATAGTGGGTTAAATTTTAATGGTGCTGCCATCTCTCAGTAGCTTCTGAAAGAGGGCCAATGCAGACTGACACACTCACTGAGCCGTGAGAAGAGACAAGATGGAGAGAGGAGCGATAGCTTGCTAGACATAAACACACATGCTAGGTCACAAGTCCACTGTATAAACAACAGGTAGAAGGAAAAAGCGCTACATTTTTAAAAAAAAATTTTTAAAATAATTTGCAGAGGAGTCTATTGACTTCCTCTCCTTGAGTACTATTTTTAAAGCACAACATTGCCCTTACTACTGCCATTGTAGAGACTGTGAACTCTAGAGCTCTAAATATTTAATAAAACAAATCACCTCCAGGTGACCCTGCAGGTTGAAGTTTCCCAGTGCAGAAGATAATCTTTACATCGTTCACTTTAGCAGAAGCTTTGATTCAGATTCAAAGATGTATGGTGATTGTTGAGACTGATTCTTTTCCTGAATATGTCATCCTTGCCATCAGTCATTTTTTAGTTACAGAAGACCTAGAAAATTTCTCCACATGCAGTCCCTCTAGGAATGTGTTGGCCGAGCAGAGAGTACGGTCTCTGGTTATGTGTATGAATCTGTGAATTCAGTCCAGCAAACACTCATGCACATAAACACTCATAAACAGTCTCTGAGCCATATTGTGTGTTATTTCTTGATTGTTTTCATTCACCCAGCCTCACATAGCTGTCTGATTGGCAACACGTCCCCTGATGGCTCACTAAGCACATAGAGGGATTAGGTGTGTACTTCTGTGAAATTTGTTTTTGTTTGTGTCGTTGTGTGCATGCATGTGTGTCTTGCATTTCACCAGCCTCAGCTACAGCCAATTCCTGTGAGAGGCCAGCAGACAGATGTTCTAGGAGAGGATTTGCATGTCTATCTCTCTGTTTAAATATCTATTTCTCTTGTTTTGTTTATTTTGGTGGGTTGGGGATTTTTTTCTTCTCTTTTGGGGAGGGGTTAAAATGGATTTCACCAACTGAAAACCCTGCAGCACTCCAGTGGATCTTTGGTGAGATAGACTTTTCCCCAGGTTCCCATGCAGAAGTGGAGGTTGCCAGATCATAGTTGTCATCCCCCTCCAGCTACTTAGTTTGACTCTGATCCAGTGTTTTGATGTATTTCAAACACCTGCAGTAGTTTTCCTAAAGTGTGCGCAACAAAGAAAAAGGTTCACATACACAAATGCTAATAAGTGTTCAGTGCGTTCTTCACAGTATGAACTGCAATATATTAACCGTTATTTAAAAGGATTGAATAAAATGCACTAAATTCCAGGTCACTGCTGTTTGGGTTGTGTATTCAGAAAATATTTAGACCCCTTCACCTTTTGCACCCTTTGTTCTTTGTAAATAATCTGCTTTGGATTTTATGCAGCTTCTTCATTTCATTTTTTTTTTTTTTAATCCGTGTCCTATTAACTGTGAAGTAAACACAGTTAGGGATGTCTAGGAGTCTTCACAGACTTGGCCTTCCAGACAAAGTGAGTATCAAGGAGCTGACCAAGAATATTGGCAGTCTCTATGCTTAAGAAGTCTCTTACATAGAGTGGAGAACCTGCTAAAAGGACTTCCATATCTACAGTGCTGGATCATTCAGGCCTGAAGTGTCTAGGTGAAAACCACTTGTTACTAAAAAGCTTAAAGTTAGCAAGTCC
This sequence comes from Etia nguti, assembly GCA_015106755.1. Taxonomy (NCBI): domain Eukaryota; kingdom Metazoa; phylum Chordata; class Actinopteri; order Cichliformes; family Cichlidae; genus Etia; species Etia nguti. Next base: position 6,452 of record VUQG01045457.1, on the reverse strand, counting down.
ATATGCTGAGGAAAAAGATTATCTTATGTGAATGAAACAAAGAAAAATGATGTCTGTGAAATCGTGCAGTGCTCATCATCTGGGTTATACTATTCCTCCAATGAAGAATTGTGGTGACATTTATATACTTTGAGGTTGCTTGTTAGTGGCATGGACACGGAAAATAATCAGAACTGAAGGATGAATTCAGCCAAATACAAAGAGGCTTTTAACTTAAAAAAATAAATCAGCTAAGATTGAAATGACATTTCACTGTAACCTGTGATACTGGTCCAAAGCAAACATCCAAGATGAATCTGGAGTGGCTTCTTGAGAAGTCTCTGACTGTACTTCAGTTTTCCGTTCAAACCCCAAACCCTAGACCTAAGTCCAAAATATTTATGGAAGGACCTGAAAATGTTATTTCACAGTTGCTTCTTATTTTTGCAGATTTAATGGGAAGCATCTTTGAGAAGTTTTTGTTGAGGCTGAAATACTGAAGGTTTGAATGCTTTGTAGATGAATGGGAGATTTTAGTTTGGAGTTCACAATAAATAAGACAAAAAGAATTTTTTTATTAAATGTAGACTGATGCGCTAAAAAGGAATCTGGTTATTTTCTCAATCATGCATGTGGATATGACTTTTTTCCACTGTGTTAATCATGAGAATTGTGACAGTCTTTCTCGAACTGGGATCTTTATTCGTATTCCATTGACAATATCGCTTTCTGTCTCCCCATTCTTCCATCTCATGTTTTTCTCCACTCTCTTCCCCCACAGTACTGTTTCCTTTTGCAGTTTCTTGACTTTGTTACTCATCTCCTTTATCTCTCCTCAAGTACTGCTCTTCACATCTTTTCCACTTTTCATTTTCTTTACTTTTTCTCTCCTTGCCTCTCCTCTCTCATCGTTTCCTCGGCTTGATCGTGTTAATATGTTGGCTGGAAGAAGAGGAAAAAAAAAAAAAAATGGTGACAGACACCAAAAAACAGCCCAATTCTTTTGCCTCGAGACACACGTGTGTGTGTGTGTGTGTGTGCGCGCGTGCACATCTGTGCGCGCATCTGTGCATATGTCCTGCAAGCGGTGGCTGACATTAGAAAAGGCAAAATTCCTTACTCCTTTTCAGCCCCCTCATCGTACCTTGCTCGAGGGATAATTAGATCTAGCAGAACTGGCCCTCGTCCTCCTCTTTGCCACAATTGTGTGCCTTTTCATATACATATTTGTGTGTACATGCTCCTGTGTGCGTTTGCATGTGTGTGCCAGTCTTTCCACCATGTGGTCTAGTCACAATTACTAATCAGGCCTCTAGGCCTTGCCTGCAGAGACCAAGAGAAGGCGACGAGGGAGGAAGGGTGGGCCAGTGATTGAGTGCTTTCCTTTGTCCTCATCACTGAAGCAGAGATAAAGATGAGTAAAGGGATGGATGGTTGGAGACGAGAGGACAGAAACTTAGGGATTACCAGGATGAGTGTGTGCACCAGCACAGTTATGCGCTTTTAACTGTCCTCCATGGCATGACACCGTGTAGACCTCCATTTTTCTCTGTCCTCCTTTCATCTGTTTTGCTTTGCATAAGTCTGAACCGCTTGTATTCATAAAGTGGCTCTCTATCACGTACTCATACTCCTTTTTTTTCTCCTCCCTTTTTCTTGCTCCTTCTTGCTCCCACTCGCTCTCTGTCTGCTATCTTTCCATAAGGTAATAATGAATATTTGAGTTCTGACAGGAGTGCAGTACCTAATCCTTTTTGCCCGGGGCAGAATACGCCTCATGGGGTGCATGTGTGTTAGAGTTCATCTAACTTTTTAATTGAGATAGAAACCCAATTTTTAAGTTTCCATTTCTACCGCTATGCTCATATAAATGAGACTTGCACTGCATGGCCGTGCATATATGATAGAAGCGGTCTAGATGGACAGAAATGCCAGTACATTAGGAAGGCCACTGGCACTGTACAGAGAGTAACGTTAACCTGCAAGACCTGAGTCTAAGCTTCAGTATCCACGAGCAAGAGCCTGTGATTCCCTTGTTCAGATCAGCTTAGATTTGGGTGTAAACGATTTCTGTACTGGAAATGATATAGTATTAAATTATTAGCTCTTCTTAATTTCTACTCCTCGACTATATTGAGAATGAGAGGCTGTCCGACCTCCACAGATGGCTGTCTCTAGAGTCACTAATCTCGCCTGTCAGCCCTATACACATGGATATGAACAGTGACTGCAAATGTCACTGAATGCCATCCACAACACTAGGAACAAGGTTGAGAGTTGATTGATACCCAGCATAGAAGCGAGCCTGCTTAATGATGTAATTCACTTTGCTCTCCGTAGAGGGAGCACTGTGCTGTGAAGGCCAGTGTAGCATCAAGGACATTCACACTGTGAATAACAAACACCAAAGCACCACACAGGCTGTCAGAGTACCACAAAAAAAAAACTACTTGCATACCCAGTGAGTCACTCAGTTAGTCAGACACACACAGGTGGTTGGTGACTTTA
>VUQG01045455.1:3950-31839 GCA_015106755.1 Etia nguti | reverse complement strand
GGTCACACTCGGGTCCAACATGGCGGCGGCGTCGTATGACCAGCTGCTGAGGCAGGTGGAAGTGTTAAAGATGGAGAACTCAAACCTGAGACAGGAGCTGCAGGACAACTCCAACCACCTGACCAAGCTGGAGACAGAGGCCTCCAACATGAAGGTGAGTGCTCATCTGAGTAGGTGCTGGGGGTGTGTGTGTGTGTGTGTGTGTGTGTGTGTGTGCGCGCACACGCACACGCGCCTAATAATTTAAATATATTGATCAGTCAGGCTCCATGGGTGGCAGCGCTCACATCACAAACATCAGATGTTCAAATGTTCTTTCAAACTTTGTTTTCCAGTTAAAATTGCAAACAGACAAGATTTAAATAAAGTTTTTTAGTCTGTGACTCACAGCTTTTCATTTATTAAACTTTTTCAATCTCTTCTCATTCAGCCAATAACTGATAACTTTGATCAGACCCTCACTGTAGGTCATCCCAGTTCACTCCTTGAAGTTGTTTATCACCTAAAGCTAAATTTCTGTTTGCCACAAGATGGCGCAGTGACCAAAACTCAATGTAAAGACTGTATTAAAAAGATGGACACAGTCCCGTTAAAATTAATAAAGGCTTTCTTTTTTCTTTTTTAAAAAACTTATCACAGGATGTCACATGTGTGTTCATACATGTGGCCACACCCCTGCTCTTGCAGTGATCAGTCAGCTGACTGCAAGAGCAAAACTTTATGTACAAAAAGACAATGACCAGAAACACACGGCTGCCTGTGTGTGTTTTGCACTGTCTCTCTTGCCCTTTCTCTCTGTGTATGCGATGGGTGTCTCTTGCCCTAAGGTCTAGAATAGCTGCACTGCTGTTTTCGTCCAATCACGCGCTGCGGAGCGGGAGAATGAGCTCGTTGTTGTTGGTCAGAGTGAGGTGTCAGAGGATCTTTGGCGTGATACGGAGGAAATGGGCAGAGTGAGCAATCTGTCCATTTAACTCTTTTCCTTCATTTTTCTTCTTCCTGTTTGCGGCATTTTGTCCTCTTCCTCTCCTCCCTGTGATTTTACTGAACTTCGATTCTACATATTTTTCCTGCTCCGTGGAGCTCATCCTGTACGTTTTCAGCGTGTTTGAGTTTCTTTCGTGGTCGGTCGTCTCGAAGCTGGATCTTTTATTGTTCATGTTTTTTCTTCTCGATATTGTCCCGTCCTTCATCTCCAAACACACCCTCACTTCCTACTTCCTGTTTCCCATTTCCTGGTTTGTGTCGATGAGCGAAGACGGTCAGAGTGAGTTTGGTTTCCATCATGTCTCTGTTTGAGCGCTGCCGACTCATCGTGGTGAGTGATGAGTGATCACTCCTTTATTCTGAAAGCGACGCATTTTGTTCTGTGTGCTGCAGAAACACTGTGTGTGTGTGTGTGTGTGTGTGTGTGTGTGTGTGTGTGTGTGTGTGTGTGTGTGTGTGTGTGTGTGTGTGTATTAGAGGGTCAGAGCAGGAAGTGATTTTATCCTCTCTGTTTTCTTCCTCCTTGTGAACAGGAAGTGCTGAAGCAGCTGCAGGGCACCATAGAAGAAGAGTCTGGGGAGGCTTGTGGTTCTCAGCTGGAGCTCATTGGACGGTTAAAAGGTGAGTTTGACACATCTGGATGCAGGTAGAAGAAGAAGCAGCTCTGCATGTGCTCACTGCGTATCCCACCCTCAGAGCTCAGTCTCGATTCGGCCGGCTTTAAGTCCCGATCCCACCCTCCGCTAGCCCCTGGCTCCACCTCCTCATCCTCTGGAGCTCCTATAGGAGCAGTGGGAGGCTCTGGAGCTCCAGGCCCCTCGACGAGTGCTGCCTTTCCCAGGAGAGGGCTGCCGTCTGCGGGCAGAGACAGCCACGACCGCTGCCTGGAGGAGCTGGAGAAAGAGAGGTAATACTGTGTAGCAGTTAGAGCACTACAGAGTACTGAGAGTACACCAGATACTGAGAACACAGAGAGAATACAATGGCTATTGAGAGAGTAGTGAAAGTATTGAGAGTACTATGAGCATGTTTATGCTACGCTACAAATACACACAGTACTGCTTTAGAGGTATTACTGAGGATACTATTGGTGTAGTAGCACCTACATATCACAGAATATCTAAAGGTCAAATTGTTTTTAGCTGATGAAGGTAAGACTATTCAGTTTTCTATTTGTTTCTATGTTTTATTTGCTTCATTTGTTTTTCCTGCCTATTTCTCCTGCCCTGGGATTGGCTGCTGCCCTCGGCAGGTCTCTCCTATTGGCGGAGCTGGATAAGGAGGAGAAGGAGAAGGACTGGTACTACGCTCAGCTGCAGGATCTCACCAAGAGGATCGACAGTCTGCCGCTCACCGGGAATGTAAGAACTCCTGCAAAAGTGTGGGAGTGGGCGGGGCTAGAGTCAGATGAGCAGGTGACTGGTTAGTGTTAATGAGGGCATCCGTGTCAGTTCTCTCTACAGACAGACTTAAATCGCCGTCAGCTTGAGTACGATGCCCATCAGCTGCGAACAGCGATGGAGAAGCAGCTGGGCTCCTGTAAGGAGATGGAGAGGAGAGCTCAGGTAGGAGGAGCTCACCTGTGTCTGTACCTGTACCTGTATCTGTACTAGGGCAGGGCAATATGGCAAAAAATATTTATCACGATATATATTTTAAAAAATTTGCAATAACGATATAACTGACAATATAATTGACGCGAGACAAAATACTTTACAACTCCACAACTTTATTAGTGCAAAAAAACCCTCATCAATGTATTTTCACTTAAACAAGCAGCTGTTTCTTATGTACATTAAAGCTATATAAAAATTTAACAGTGCAAATGCAAATTCCTTGCTGACAGTTTAACCAAAAGGCATTTCCAGTAGAAATGGGCCAACATATCCTGAGCAAAACCATGTATAATATCCACAAAACTTAAAAAGAGGTTATACACACACAATACGGTAATATTATGTTGAAGCACAGTACGTGGCTCCGCGAGGCTCCTGACTACGGTAGCCGTAATGCTCCGACAAACCATCAAGCGGTGCGGCTTCGTAGCTTACCAAAGTCGTATTAAAACTAGTGCTGTCAGCGCTAATCTCGTTAAAATCACGTTAACGCCATAATCGCGTTATCGCAGCAAAACTCTTCGTTAGCGAGTTAACGCGGAGCACCCCGTGCCTGGGGCTGGACGGCGCTAAGGCGTTGACGCCGTGCAGCCCCAGGTTTTTCGGCCCGCTTGCATGTTCTACCAAAAATTGTGCTTTGGTGGGTATCTGACGGACAAACACCAAACCAGTTCCACACCACTGAAGTTGGCACCATTTTACAAACCAATTCTGGTTCATCTGTTTCATTCAACGATCCGCTTTCGCCCTTCTCATTCTCCGTCGCCGCCATGCTTTTTCCACCATGTGCGTATGAAAACAAAGGCACTGCGCATGCACGTTTGACCCATATTCTATCGCGATATTTCATTTTCTTATCATTGCCTAACATTATACCGGTATTACTGTGAACGTTATGATATGGCCCAGCCCTAATCTGTACCTGTGTGTTCACACCTGTATTCTGTGTTTCAGACTCGCGTGGCTCGGATTCAGCAGATAGAGAAAGACATCCTGCGGCTCGGGGCCCGGTTGCAGGTAACCTCACCTGTAAGGATCACATGCCAACACTTCACCTCACACTCTCATCTGTTACCCAGCCTACGCCTCACTTTCTCTCCTTCCTCTCCAGGTCGAAGGTGCTCAGGGGGTGAGTGAAAGCAGCGGATTGGCCGGAGCACAGGTGAGCATCTTGTCATCTGACATCACTTGGAATCTTTAACTCTTCTTTGAACCTGATTTTTAAACAGTCACTCCTGCTGCAGAGCGCAGGCACCCGTTTGGATCATGAGCCAGCCAATGAAACGAGCTATTCTGTACCTCGACGAATCACCAGCCATCTGGGAACCAAAGTAAGTCTCCTTGACAACAAAACTGTTTCACCTGCGTACCATTTAACAGTGTCTCACATGTGGGGTACACCTGTGTCACCCCTGGCAGGTGGAGATGGTGTACAGCCTGCTGTCCATGCTGGGGACGCACGATAAGGACGACATGTCACGGACCCTGCTCGCCATGTCGAGCTCACAGGACTCGTGCATTGCTATGCGTCAGTCCGGCTGCCTGCCGCTGCTCATCCAGCTGCTGCACGGCAACGACAAGGACTCCTTGTTGCTAGGTAACGGTCAGGTCGCTCAGCAGTGATACATACGCCTGTTGTCACGTGACCTCACTCGTTTGCTTGTGTTACCTAGGTAACTCCCGTGGCAGTAAGGAGGCACGCGCACGGGCGTCAGCGGCGCTCCACAACATCGTGCACAGTCAGCCGGACGATAAGAGGGGGCGGCGAGAGATCAGAGTGCTCCACCTGCTGGAGCAGGTGCGCCATTACTGCGAGGCATGCTGGACCTGGCAGGAGAATCACGAGAGGGGTGTGGACCAGGAGGACAACCCCAGTGAGTGATGTCACACACATGCCCACCAGTGAGCAGTCAGCAGGTGTTTTGTATGTAATGTGTGTGTGTGTGTGTGTGTGTTCTCAGTGCCGTCCCCTGTGGAGCATCAGATTTGCCCGGCCGTCTGTGTCCTCATGAAGCTGTCCTTTGACGAAGAGCATCGGCACGCCATGAACGAGCTCGGTGGGTTTCTCTGGGTTTGCCTCCCAGTTTCCTGCTCCCTGTTTCCTGCTCCTGTTTCCCGCTCCTACTCATTTCCTGAACCCTCTTTCCTGCTCCTTGCTTCCTGTTTGCTGTTGCTCACACTGGGGTGTTCTGTCCCTGCAGGCGGTTTGCAGGCGGTGGCGGAGCTGCTACAGGTGGACTGTGAGATGTTCGGTCTGAGCAGTGATCACTACAGCATCACTCTGCGGCGATATGCTGGCATGGCACTCACCAATCTCACCTTTGGAGATGTAGCCAATAAGGTGAGAGAAAGTTAATTTACCCTTTAGACTGATTAACCAATCAGATGAAAGCAAGACGATGACGGCCGTGTTGTATTTTTTTTTCCCATCAGGCCACTTTGTGCTCTATGAAGGGCTGCATGCGAGCGATGGTCGCTCAGCTCAAGTCTGAGAGTGAAGACCTGCAGCAGGTAAGCACACGTGGCTCCACCTCCAGCATATGATGTCACAGAGTCCACCTGTCCTTTAGACAGATTTGTCAAGTGACCCCTTGCTGTGATTTGCTGTTTCAGGTGATAGCTAGCGTGCTGAGGAACCTGTCCTGGCGTGCTGATGTTAACAGTAAGAAGACACTACGCGAGGTCGGCAGTGTGCGAGCGCTGATGGGCTGCGCCCTTGAGGTGCAGAAGGTAAACGTTCTGTTCTTCTTCTCTTAATGTTTCTACACTAAGCATGCTCTGAAACCGTTTCTTCTTCCTGTCCTTCTTCAGGAGTCGACGCTGAAGTCTGTACTGAGCGCGCTCTGGAACCTGTCGGCTCACTGCACAGAGAACAAGGCTGATATCTGCGCTGTGGATGGTGCTCTGGCGTTTTTGGTGGGGACGCTGACGCATCGCAGCCACACCAACACGCTCGCCATAATTGAAAGTGGTGGTGGCATCCTGCGAAACGTCTCAAGCCTTATCGCCACCAATGAGGGGCACAGGTAAAGTAAACTTACGTAAACAAAGCATTAGATATGACCTTGCACCATCTCTCTGACTATTCTCCCTGTTCTTGTCTTGCAGGCAGATCCTACGGGAACATGGCTGCCTGCCGACGCTACTGCAGCACCTGAAGTCTCACAGTCTGACCATTGTGTCAAACGCCTGTGGCACGCTCTGGAACCTCTCTGCCCGCGACGCCAAAGACCAGGAGGCCCTCTGGGAGCTGGGCGCCGTGGGTATGCTGCGTAACCTTATCCATTCTCGCCATAAAATGATCGCCATGGGCAGCGCCGCTGCGCTACGTAACCTGATGGCCAACCGCCCAGCACGCTACAAGGATGCCAGCGTGGTGTCTCCTGGCGCCGGCGCCCCATCACTACAGGCCCGTAAACAGAAAGCTTTATTCGAGGAGCTGGACGCACAGCAGCTGTCGGAGACCTTCGACAACATCGACAACCTGAGCCCCAAGGCGGCGCACAGGAAGGGGCGGGGCTGCAATGGCGCCACAGGAGGAGCAGGCAGCGTCACGCGCTCATACACCAACACGCCAGTCCTGTCGAGCCCAAAGAACGGAGACGGATCAAAGAGGCCGAGCGAGGAAGCGGCATACACTCGCTCAGTGTTCCCGCCCAGCGTGCGGGCGTCCAGCGACAGCCTCAACAGTGTGACGAGCGCTGATGGCTACGGCAACCGTGGGAAGACCAAACCATCCTCTGAACCCTTCTACTCGTCCGACGAGAGCAGCGCTAACAAGTGTTGCGTCTACAGGAAGTACCCGGCTGATCTGGCCCATAAGATACGCAGCGCCAACCACATGGCAGACGATGATGGCGGAGAGCTAGACACGCCCATCAACTACAGCCTGAAGTACTCTGACGAACAGCTGAACTCTGGGCGCCAGAGCCCAAATCATCGCGGTGCCATTGAGAGCGATGATGACAGTGAGCAGGACACCAGACTGAGGAGGAACGACGGCAGTGATTCGGCAGCCGGTAGCGGGCACATGGCAGCAGTTCCGCCGCCACGCTATGTCGTTGTCACAGCAACATCGAATTATAGTACAGAGTCTACGACCGAGCAGCCAATCGACTACAGCTTAAAGTACGGCGCTGATGCCACACGTAAAAAGCTCTTCAAACCAGAGGAGACCGCCCCCTCCTCTATTCCACCACCCCCATCAACCTCTGCCAGCAAGCTCCGCCCACCGCCTCCCCCCAGCACCCGGGGGGCGCCAAAAAGCAACCAGGAGTCCACACAGACATATTGCGTAGAGGACACACCCATCTGCTTCTCCAGAGGCAGTTCGCTATCCTCGCTGTCCTCTGAAGAGGAGGACGGTGATGTCATCACGAGAAAGAGGAAAGCGGGGAGCAACAGCGGCGCCGGTAACGACTACCCGACACTTCCTGTCAGCGAGAAGGACTCACACGAGCAGCAGCAGCGAAAAGAGGCTGAGAGCCAGACCACTGCTGCACCCTCCACACGGGGGCGCCGTGGCCACCACCACCACCATAGTCATCATCATCACCACCACCATGTGACATCATCAGGCGCAAGGACTCCTAAGAGCCCACCAGAGCAGCCGTACGCTCAGGAGACACCGCTCATGTTCAGCCGCTGCACGTCTGTCAGCTCGCTCGAGAGCTTCTCCACCTCCTCCATCGCCAGCTCCGTGCGCTCCAGCGAGCCCTCCAGCGGCATGCCAAGCGGCGTGGTGAGCCCCAGCGACCTGCCCGACAGCCCAGGTCAGACCATGCCGCCGAGCCGCGCCAAGACGCCGCCACCGCCGCAGAAGACAAAGGAGGAGGAAAAGGCCAAGAAGAAGGACGAGGAGGAAAGCAGTGCCGACGTACTGCTGCACTTCGCCACCGAGAGCACCCCGCATGGCTTCTCCCGTGCCTCCAGTCTGAGCGCACTCAGTCTGGACGAGCCCTACATTCCCGCGGAGATGAAAAAGAAGAAAGAGGAGGTTGAGGGCGGGGTCGAGGAGAGGAAGGAGGAGCCTCCTAAACCCATCCTTGATGAATCGGACGATGACGACGACATCGAGATCCTGGAGGCGTGCATCAACATGGCCATGCCCAAATCATCACGGAAACCAAAGAAGCAGCAGCAAGCAGCGCCACGGAAACCAAGTCAACTTCCTGTCTACAAGCTCCTCCCACCTCAAAGCCGTGCCCAATCGCAGCCCAGGAAGGACGTGCCGCCGCCGGAGGAGGTGCCCAGAGTTTACTGTGTGGAGGGAACGCCGCTCAACTTCTCCACTGCCACGTCTCTTAGTGACCTCACCATCGACTCCCCCCCCAATGAGCAGACGGGAGCGGGCCTCGTACCTGTAGCCCAACCCACCTCTGCCCCTAGGAGACGGGCGGGGTTTCCTGAGGGCGAGAACGGAGACGACATCCTCGCAGAGTGCATTAGTGCCGCCATGCCCAAAGCCAAACCCAGGAAGCCAGTCAGAGCAGCGGCAAATAACGAGCACTTGCAAACCCCGCCTTTGCCGCCGCCTCTCCCTCCAGCAGCCCCGTCTCCCCTTGGTCCGCAGCAGCAGAAGAAGAAGCCAACGTCGCCTGTGAAGCCGATGCCTCAGCGAGTGCTGTACGGCGTCACCACAACAGCGGCTGCAAAAGCAAAGCCGGGATTCGCCTTTGACTCACCGCGCCACTACACGCCGATTGAAGGAACGCCATGCTGCTTCTCACGCAACGACTCGCTGAGCTCGCTGGACTTCGACGAAGAGGATGGCGGCGAGAAGGACGAAGAGGAAAAAAAGGCAAAAGAAGAAGAAGGCAGGAAGAGGAAGCAGCAGACAGCCGCCGTTTTTCCACGCACAAAACCGCCGACCAATCAGATGGCCACGGACGAGAAGCAGAAGTTCGCCATTGAGGACACCCCCGTGTGCTTCTCCAGGAACTCCTCGTTGAGCTCGCTGAGCGACATCGACCAGGAGAACAACAACAAGGAGTTTGCCCCGCCCCTGCCAGAGCAGCAAGAGGGAGGCAAAGAGGGGGCAAAGTCTCCGCCCCCTCCAGCAGAGGTGTGTCTAGATACTTGAGTAAAGTACTCAGAGCAGAGAGTACACAGACTAGTACACAGTGTAGAGAGTACACAGATTAGTACACAGTGTAGAGAGTACACAGATTAGTACACAGAGTAGAGAGTAATTAGTGTAGCGTGTACGCAAAGAGTACACTGTTTTTCTTGTTTACTCGTTTCTTTGTTACTTCCTGCTGCAGTCACAGTTTTGCACACAGAACTATATCAGTCATGTGACAGATGTCCCTCTGTGCCCCTCTGTCCCTTATAGGTGGAGCCAAAGCCTCGCCCCCCTGCGGCCACTGGCTACACCCCCAAAGCCTTTCATGTTGAGGACACGCCCGTGTGCTTCTCCAGGAACTCGTCGCTGAGCTCGCTGAGCATCGACTCGGAGGACGACTTGCTGCAGGAGTGCATCAGTTCCGCCATGCCCAAGAAGAAAAAGAAAACCGCCGCCCTCCCTGTGTCCGCCCCGCCGCCGCTATCTGTCTCCAAAGCTGAAGACGGCATTCTGGCTGAGGAGGAGCCTTCAGAGGCACCAAGGAGCCCTGCCTCTCCAGATTCAGAGTCCTTTGATTGGAAGGCCATCCAAGAAGGTGCCAACTCCATCGTCAGCAGCTTGAATGCCGCTGCCGCCGCCTCCTCCTCACTGTCCCGCCAGCCATCATCAGACTCTGACTCGGTCCTGTCACTGAAATCCGTCGGCTCGCCCTTCCACCTTTCGACAGCTAATAACAATGAAGAGGAGGAGGAGCCAGAGGAGAAGACAAAGCGAGGTGCAAGGATCCTGAAGCCTGGTGAGCGCAGCACGCTGGAGGCCAAGAAGAAGAGAGAGGAGGAGGAGGAGGAGGAGGAAGCGAAGGCTGTGAGGGGCGGGAAGAAGGTGTACAGGAGTCTGATCACAGGAAAGCCAAGGGCGGAGCCGGCAGCAAGGGGGCGGAGCAAGCCCCGAGCCGCTGCTGTGGCCAAAGCTCCTGGAGGCAGCGACGTAGATCGAGTGGGCGGGTCCTCTCGGGACTCCACCCCATCTCGCTCAACCCCAGCACCCAGTCAGAAAGGAGGGAAGCTCTCGCAGCTGCCACGCACGGCTTCTCCAGGAAGTGCATCATCATCCTCTGCATCCAGGACCACTAAACCCACCGCAACACCGAAGAGTGGCGGCGGCATCCCGAGAAGCGAGTCCACATCGAGAGTTGGTGGCTCCACTGCTGCCAAGAAGCAGAAGGCGGAGCCTGAAAAGCCTGCGCTCGTAAGGCAGTCAACCTTCATCAAAGAAGCTCCGAGCCCGACGCTGAAGAGGAAGCTGGAGGAGACGGCGGTGGCAGCCGCTCTCGAGTCACCATCCAGCCCAGACACACCGCTGCCATCCACCGCCAGGAGACACGATGTCAACCGCTCACACTCTGAAAGCCCGTCACGCCCACAGGAAGTGACAGCATCTCGCTTCAGCCGCACTGGTACCTGGAAACGGGAAAACAGCAGCGGGGGAGGCGGAGCCAGCGGCGGGAAACACTCGACCTCTCTGCCGCGCGTTGGAACCTGGAAAAGAACGGGAAGCTCGTCATCCGTGCTGTCGGCATCCTCCGAGTCCAGCGAGAAGGGACGGAGTGAGGAGGAGAGCGCCATTAGGTCGAAGGGAACATGGAGAAAGGCAAAGAGCAGCGGCGACCCATCCGGCACCCGAAACTTCGCCGACAAGTCTGAAGACGTGTGGGTCCGCCTGGAGGACTGCCCCGTCAACAACCCCCGCTCCTCCTCCTCCTGCTCTGCCCGCTCACCCACCGCCATCAACGCCCCACCCATCATCGACAGCCCCGCTCCCTCCAAGATCCCGTCTTCATCCTCCTCTTCCTCCTCCAACCTTAACCTGCGCCGCAGCTGCGAGAGCCTTGACGAAAAGCCAGCGCCGATCGAGAGCCGGCCGCAACAGCCACCGCACCAGCAGCAGCGCGGTCAGCAGCGCAGCGGTGCCGTTGCGGCCCGAGTCAGCCCCTTCAACTACACGCCAAGCCCAAGGAAGAGCAGTGCCGAAGGCACGGCCGCCGCCACCACCACCACCACAACCACCACCACATCATCTTCCACTACCCCTACACGGCCCTCCCTCATCCCCACCCCAATCACTAAGAAACGCGAGCCGAAGGGAGGCGAGGGTGGCAGCAGCAGTGGAGGTGGTGGCGAGCGCGGCTCATACATCGTAACATCTGTGTAAATATGCAAGAACAACAGGAAGTGTTTATGAGATGAACTGTACAGGAAGTGAGTGTATTTAAGTCCTGTGCCCACCCCCTCGCCTGCTCCTCTCCTGATTGGCTCCTGCCAGCTGTCCATCAACTCAAAGAAACTCTAACATGAACTTTTTATGTTTTTATACCACTAAAGATGTGTAGCGCTTAGCTCTGCCCCCTGCCTTACCCTGCATGGCCCCACTCCCCTAACATGACAGTAACCATGGACACTGAGGATGATGATGATGATGATGATTCTGCGCCTTCGATAGTTTTTCATGTTTTTTGAGCTTGGTTCTGAACAGAACAGTTGGACCCAAACCAAGTGAACCTCCTCTCAGCTTCTGACCAATCACATTCAGTGTCTTTGAGTCAGTCAGAGACCTGCCCTTCACGTGGTTACCTGTTCTGTCAGAACCTCTCTCTTCTTCTTTGGAAGTCTGCTGCCGACTTGAATACCTGACCCACCTGAGATAGTCGCAGAGGCTCGGCAGAAGACTTTCTGTGTGTCGCCGTGGAAACAGATAACACTGTAAACCGTAAGTTATTGCTGTAAACTGAACTGAAGCACATAATTTAAATGAGCAGATTTTTGGTTCTTGATTTTAAATCTGAACATTAAACGAATGCAACACGATAACCGCTTCCTGTTTTTCCTCATCCACTTCCTGTCTGCTTTCTGATTGGATGTGACAACATAAATCTGCCGCTCTCCGTGGCTCTGTCAGTAAAGTTTGAAAAACTGGTGTGACCTCGGGGACTGACCTGTTTTATTTCAGCTTTAAACAGGAAGTAATGAAGACGAAGTTGGTCACATGATCATTACAAACTTTATTTATAGAACCTGTAAAAACATCTAAAAACTCGATTTGAACTGAGAGTGAGTAAATCAGGTGATCGCTGGGGTCTCTGTATTATTGTAGGTCTGGACAGTATAAGTCAAGGCGGCTGGTGGGATTAGGCGCTGTATAAATAAAATTGAATTGATGATGATGAAACATGTTGGGGATTTTTATGTGTGTTGCAGTTTGGAGCTGATTTGTGGATGAACAGGAAGGTTTAACTTCACTGGATGTGAGAAGTGAAGAAGAAGGTGAGTGAGGCTTGGACCATGACCTGCAAGTAATCTTTAAACAGCCAATCAGCTGCTGTGCTGCGTGAACACCCTGCTGAATAAAAGAAAGTCAGTCACATGAATGTGTAAAGCAGCAGGTGATGGCGTCTTTGCTATCTTGCAGAAAGCTTCAGGTAGGTCCTTAAAATCAAATAAAGCAAAAACATTGAGAATTCTTCAGGTCAGATCCAACAAATGGTCTTCATTTCAAACCTCAGAAAGCTGCTCACTCATCGTGTTTCATCCAATGAGAATCGTCTGCTCTGAACACTGCTGCCTCTTTGTACCGTTTAAAGAGTTTCATTAACGTTCATGTTTCCTCCAACTGTCTCCTCCTGGACTCAAACAACAGGAGCAGCTCTGGGTTCAGAGGAGCTTCTCTGAAATCATTCCCGTCTCTGAGGTAAAACTCAGTGAAGCTGCCCCTTCAGCCCCTGATCATCTCCTTCAGCTGCAGGCACTCCAGATGTTCACCAGAAAGGGAATACTTGGTGTGAGCGCCTTCATCCTTCAGCTCAGTCTGAACTCTCTGAGCAGCTCTCTGTCATCTCTGTGAGGATCTCCAGGAATAGTTTCTTGAAGGACATTCATAGCTGGATGTTGAACTTTGACTCACAGGTCAAAGTTCTGAGGTCAGGTACAAGGACTGGATTGAACACAAGTTAAAAAAAAAAAAAAAAAACAGCCAAGGAAGAATTTTAAACTTTAAGAAAGCAGGGGAACTTTTGCTCAAGGGCATTTTTAAAATAACAAGAAGGTCTGGCTCAAGACTTTTGCACAGTACTGCGAAAACATCAGAATCAATAATCAATACATCCCGTAATATCGGTTTTCTCTTCTCTGCGCTCTTATTTTGACACACTTCACAGGAAGTAAGAATGTACAGACGTGTGCCGTCACTTCAGGCCCGTGCCTTCGTCCTCACTCCCCGCTGTTTCTGTCTCAGGTGATGGACGCTCAGAAGGTAAGAGTGTGATCGATCACTGATCAATCGAGCAGTGAGTGAAAGCTAGGAGAGGGGGAACAGACGTGGCGGAGGGAGGGGTGCAAGGAGATGGAAGCGGGGGAAGGGGGATTAGCTGCTAGCTGTTAGCTTCTCTTTCTCTGGTCGAGCGAGCCTCAGTGAGAACAGGAGCTGGGAATCATTACTTACTGATCAGCAGGTGAGTACAGGTGAGGGTCACATGACCTTCAGCGTGTTCAGACTTTGGGGTCACAGTGAACCCTCCAAGTTTCAAAACCTGTACATCCGAAGTAATTTTCATAGTAAAAGACCTCAGTCCTGTTCAAATGTGCTTTACTGACAGTTTCTAAAAAGAGCGTTACAAAAGCATGAAATTACAGTTTATCAATGCACAGTCAATAAAATACCACTGTCAATCATTAAATCAATTAATCAGTCAGTTCATTCTTAGAGCATCTCCATCATCTCAGGGCTATCAGGTGAAGCTCCGGTCTCTGCTCTCACCTTTTATTTTGGTTGGCCCAGCACCACTCACTGTTTGAGTGTGTCCAGACTTCCTGCCAGACTTCCGGTGAGGCCTTAACCAATGAGAGCACCATCTGAAGGTCGGACAGCTGCAGCTCTAACAGGTCCGTGCTGGCCTTCAGCTCATTGGTGGAGCTGGCAGGTGTGGGTGGGCCAGAGACTGGCAGGATGGTGATGGTGGCGTTCACCTCAGCTAGGATGCCGACCTTATTTTGGTCCATTATGGTCAGTGGAGGCTGATCCAGGTCGAGGTGTTTAACCCGCCTTCTGAGCCGATGCTCTCGCCTGATTGGCCTCTGTCCCACAGATGGTCCAGGTGTGGAATCAGGGAGGAAAATGAGGAAGAGGAGCTCTGTGTGCCTCGTTGCCTCTGCTCTGACAGTTGTGTGATCACTTACTGAGCTATGCTTCACCGACATGGAGGAAGGTGCTCTAAAAAAAAGTTTATTTTTAAAATGTTTGTTTGTAAACAGGAAGCTCTGCGCAGGATCATCAGCACTTTGGCCAATAAGAACGAGGAGCTCCAACACTTCCTGGAAGCAGTCGACCACACACTGATGGGCCTGCAGGTCAGTTCATCAATTGGCTGAAGAAACAGAGGGAGGGGCTTAGTTAGGTGGGTGAGGCAAGAGAAATTAAAGGAAAAATTACTAAAGTTAACTTTGCTAAATCAGGAGGAGTCATGCAAGGTGATGTCAGACTTGGAGGCGGAGCTGGAGAAGCTAAAGTCTGCCCTGGAGGAGAAGGGGGCGGAGCTCCATTACATAATCAAAGAAGAGAAGCAAAGGAAGGAGGCGGAGCTTCAGGTAGAAACTTTATTTTTCTTAATGAATTGTTTTTATCTGGAACACTTTATTTTTTAAATTTATTATTTAGTTTTAGTTTAAAATATTTATTTACTGACTTATTGTTTTTGTAAAGTGATTTTTTTCTACTTTAAATAATATTTTACATTTTATGTATATACGTTCAGAAGTTTATTTATTTATATCTATTCACTGGCAGTTCTTTATTTGTTTATAATTTTATTTTTGAAGCTATTGGTTGATTGACTGGTTTGTTTTCATGTATGGCGTTTCAGAAGCAGCTGTCGCAGGGGAAGTTAGCTCTGGTCTCTTGCGAGGAGCTTCTTGACTTTGCAAATCAAACACTGACGATCAGCACTGAAGAAGAATTTCTCGCGGTGAGGCGTGACGAAGACAAGGAAGATGATGTCATCAGTTCATTTTTAAAAAACTAAAAAAAAAATTTTTTTTGTTATTTTCAGGCGGCGAAACAAATCAAAGAGCGGTACGTCTGATTTGTTTAATGTCTAAAGCTGAAGGCGTGTTTTCATTGGCTGTTTAGCTGCTTGCTGATTTGATGATATCAGATGTTTGTTTTTGTTTGTTTGTTTACAATGTTTCTGTTTGATATCATTGATTCTTCTGAATCTTTTCAAACTAACAAACTTCTCACTGAAGCTCTCCAATGATTTGCATACAAATTCCGCCCCAACCTTTCTAATCCCGCCCCAAAATACTAACACCTAACCCACCCCACTCCATTGGGATCCACCCCCACACTGTTGCTAGGGTAACAATGGCGCCGGCGTTCCGCCTAACCACTCGCCCTGCGGTGTCAGACAACATGTCACAATTTACCGTGGACTTCAGTGCGGAGAGGGCGGGGCTTCAACGACTTCACTTTATGCCAGGTCAGCTGACACAGCCAGTTCAGGTGGTGTTCTGTGAGGTCAGAGGTCACATGTTTACTTGTTTCTCAGTGCCGAGAGCTCCACAGATCAATGCCTCCAGCTGTGTAGTCTGTGACAACGCCATCACGGTCACCTGGCGACCGCCTGGCGAGGCAGACAGTGGTGGCGATAGCAGCAGCAGACCAATCGAACGTTATGAGCTAGAGTACCGGAAAACGGACCGTGACAGCACACTGAGAGTGACGGGAGAGGCATGCTGGGAGAAAGTCTGTGACATTATAGAGCCTCAAGTCACTATCTCAGGTAAGAGGTCAGAGGTCATTATTGCATGGCTACTGCATCACTGAGTTTAAACCAATTCTGTATTTCAGGTTTGAAGTTCGATTCCCGCTTCATCGCCATTCGAGTCCGAGCTAGAAACAAAGCGGCAGCTGGCGAGTTCTCAGAGCCTATCGCCATAGAAACGACAGGTGAGCACACGACGTGGAACATTTAACTGTGTTTGAGGGGTGGAGCCTCAGATGATGATGACACCATGTTTTACATGTTTTTGTCTGCAGCGTATAACTTCAGCTTTGACGCTTTGACAGCGCATGCCGAGCTCAAGGTTCAGGGCGACACGGTGACCTGGGAGCCTCAGGGGGTCAAAGGTCATGATCCCCGCCTGCGAGGCAAAGAGAACAAAAGCAGGTGAGGACAGCTGTTAGTGATGATGTCGTCGGTTTGTTGATACACCTGAACGTATCTTAGAAGCACGATAAAGTTCATCGTTCACAGTAGTGTGGAATGCACAGGCTTTTATTGTGGAAGAGAAAGAACAGGAAGATGCGCTTTTCTCACCTGTAGAGTGACACACCTGTGCTGGTCAGGTAACGACAGCAGGAGGCGCTCTTACTTCCCTGAAAAAGCTGGTTCGGCCCCATCTTTTTTTGCCGATTTTCGTATGTCCGCCTGCTGCTGGACGCCGCCGAGCTGTACATCATCACTTACTGTTTGTCATTTTCTTTCTGACCTCCTAACTAAACATGCTGACCCCGCCCGTATGGGTCAGCTGATTCAAGAAAAGTGTAGAGTCAGGAGGCCACACCTCCTCATTACACAATTACTGATCAGCTGACTCGTTCAGAAGTGAGATGGTGATGAGGTCACAGCGCTCACCTGTCTCACCTGTTCACACGTGCCTCAGTAAATAACCTTTAACCTTTTTATCCCTCCTCAGTCTCCGTGCTGCTTCCCCTCCAACTTGCTCAGGTAGAAACAATCATGGCTGAGTGGTTTCCTAGCAACCAATCACTCTCTCCATTTGCCATTTTCACATCACTGCTGACATCACATCAGCGTTTAATTTCCTGTTTTGATTAAAAAGTTCATGTTTGGTTTTATTTCAGAATAAAGGCTTAAAATGTTTAAAGGAAATTATGTCGTAACATAAACTTTTCTTCCATCATGTAACCAATGAAATGTTTTTGTCACGCTCATCTTCCTCTCTGCTGCATCATGCTTTGGCACGACCTCATTGGCTGTTTCACCTTGCCGTTTCATCACTGCTATGCTGTTGACATTTTTTAACTTCTTTTTTTTTTGTGTGTTTACCTCAGCAGCCGGAGCGCCACACCATCGCCCAATAAGACGGCTGCAAGTCGAGGAGGACGGGATCGATTTGCTGGGGAGTCATACACAGTGCTGGGTATTAATACTGCACTCTTACTGCAGTACTAATACTGTAGTAGCAGTAATGTTAATGTCTTTAAGATGTCACAATTTTAAAAAAAGTTGATTTAATAACTAATTAAATTCAACTTAATGATTTGACATTTTATTCATTTTTAAAATAATTTTTAAAATACAAGTTAAAATAAAATATTTTTAATTTTAAAAATTAAAAAAATAAATTCCTTCTTGGTCTCCTAGGTGACCAGGAGATGACTAATGGTTGTCACTACTGGGAGCTCCGCCCCCTGGCTGACTGGAAATCGTTCAGTGTAGGCGTGGCCTATCGGGGCAGCCTGGGACGCTTTGACCAGTTAGGGAAGGGCACCGGTTCGTGGTGTCTCCACGCCAGCCAATGGCTGCAGAGCTCTCTTGCCGCAAAGCACAACAACCGAGCAAAGACGTTGGATTGGCCGTTACCTCAGCGAATCGGAATCTACTGTGACTATGACAATGGTCCGAAAAACAAAGAGTATTTTCAACTTCCTTTCTTGGCAAAGAGCAGCGGCGACCCATCTTCTTTGTTTCTTTGTTTTTGTTTGTTTCTAAATTGACTTTCTGTTTGTTTCAGGTGATTTATTGTTTATTGATGTCGATCGTCTTCGTCTTCTTCACGCCTTCAAAACAAAGTTCAGCCAGCCGCTTGTCCCTGCCTTCACCGTGAGTACTGTAGCAGTTCTAAACTACAGTAACACTACAGTAATAGTGCAGTAATACTGTACAGTCACAGTTCAGTAACTGTACACTGACAGTATCACAGTACTCTCAATATATTACAGGACTCAGTGTCGCAGTAATCTGCATGTATTGAAGTACTAACTGCTGTAAAACTGTGTCTTAGGTTTGGTGTGGTGGTATCACCATAGCGACGGGTCTTCAGGTGCCGAGCTTTATAGGAAATTTCCTGTCGACCAATCGGAGCCTCAGCAGCCTTTCCCCGTGATCGACTGATGATCGGTTTTGTTTTAACTCATATCATTGCTGTTTGTATTTCTTAAAAACAAAAAGTTTCTATCAGATTTATTGCTATTGAGCATCAATTTCACAGCAGTTGTTTCTCTACTGTGAGGCTTCTATTGTGAAAGTCTGGAATTGAAGCCATAGTATGTAGCTGTGGATTTTCCTTTGAAATCTGCACCTAGATGTAATTTATTTTCAAGTTCTGTGTTTTTCTTGTAAGACCCTATTATTCTGAAAGAGTGGACTAGAGACAGAGCTGCACATTGCTACTGAACTTTATTTTGAAACTTCTTCTTCTGACCACATGACTGACTTTTATTGTGAAGGAACCAGGGTATAAGATTTTATGAAATCATTGATTAAAAAGTGAATTTATTGATCTGACCAGAATCAATGTTTTCTGTCAATCAACATAGTTTCAAAAATAAAAGCAGCACAGGAAATGCTCCGTGATCCTATCAAAATAAAACATGAATAATTTACAGAATCTTTTTACAGTGTAACACCACCCAGCAGCCAGTCAGGAGAGAGAAAGTGTGACATCAGCCGTTTGGGACAAATTAAAATAATTCAGACTATTGATCCGAAGCTCCTCTTCATCACTTCTCCTCAGACAATCCTCTGTGCTCGTCTTTGTCTCGTCTTCTCTTTGCCTCCTCTGCCTTCTTCCTGCAGACCTCATAGAGGCGAAAGGCAGCGAAGGCGGTGGCGAGCAGACAGGCGGCTCCCAGGATTGACCACCAGCTGAAGGAGGAGGAGGAGGCTCCCTGCAGAGAGGAAGGGGAGGACGGCGTGAGGAGGTGGTCACATTGGACCCAAGATCAAGAGTGTGACAGTTACCTTGATGAAGCTGTAGAGTCCAAAACAGAGGAGGATAATCACAGCGAGGATCTGAACGCAGACCGGAGGACTGGAGTCAGCTGCCATGATTGGTCCTTTTTTCAAATGTCACCAGCCAATCAGAACACTCGATTTCAGATTTAAAATCAATTTTTAACTTTACATCTGTTTGTTTATAAACAGTCTTTTATAGTAAAAAAATCCTGAAGCATCCTTTTATCCTGTGAAGTCACAGGATAAAAAAAAAAAGTTAAAGTTAAAAATATGAAAAATTTAACATCAATAGAAATAATAGAATTAAAAATCAAACTGAAGAAAAAAGTGATGAAAATAAATAAACAGATTAAAATATCTCATTAAAAATAAGAGTGCAGTGATCGCAGTGTGAACGCTGGTCTGAGTGACGCGGTGTGACCGAGTCGTTTTTAACAGCCACTCTAATCCCACACTGTAAAAATTTCACCATCAGCTGTTTACACTGTAAAAACAAAAAACTGGTTAAAACGAAAATAAATTTCAGATTTAACAGAAAAAATAAAACAAATATTTCCATGAATATATATCTTTTTGTATTTATATTAACTTTTATTGTCTTTCGTACATAATGAGACAGAACACTGACTAAATATTAGTTCTAAATATAAAAAAGTAAAATGGTGGTTAGCACTGTTGCCTCACAGCAAGAAGGTCCTGAGTTCAGTTCCACCATCAGGTTGGAGTCTTGCTGTGTGGACACAGTCCAAAGACATGCAGTTAGTGGGGATAAGTTAAGTAGAAACTCTAAATTGCCCGTACTTGCGAATGGTTGTCTGTGTGTATATGTTAGCCCTGTTCAGGGGTGTACCCTGCCTCTCGCCCTAAGACAGCTGACCCTGCGACCCTGAAAAGGATAAGCGGTGAAAATAAGTAAAAATGTTTGAAATTATCTTTTCTTAGTAACATTAAACTAAAACTGATTTAATAAAACATCACAATGCAGAAGTTCTTTAAATGAATCTTACTGATTATCGATCAACTTTAAACACTGAAAGTTGTTTTTGTGTTGACGCAGCATTCACGGGATCCACCTCAGCCTCTGCTAATCCTGCACTCAGGTTAATGAGGCAGTGAACGCAGCACAAACACACACACACACACACACACACACACACAGAGGAAATCAGCTGACTGAGCCTCAGTAAGAAGCCTCAGACAGGCTGGAGTGATTTTTGAAATTTGTGATAAATTGATCATAAAAACTGATCATCGGTGAAACTTAAAAATTGTGTTGATTGTAAATAAAGTTTTGTTTCAAATTATTCTCTACACACACCTGTTTTTTTGGATTTTTTGTTGACGTTTTTTTGAGAGAAACACAAAGCAAAACGGAAATCAGAGGAGAGGGGGAGGAGTTATCTCTATGGTAACACAGCAACAAAGCCAGAGAAACCAGAGAAGAAGAAGAGCAGACGGAGAGAAAAGGACCAGTGGAGGAGAGGAAGAGGAGGATCAGCAGCAGGTGAGCAGAGGAGCTGCTGACTCTATTTCCCATCATGCAGCACTCAGTTTGATTCTGTGGTTTGTATTTGAGGTGCTTCAGGTGTCATGCTCAGCATCACCATCACTCTGCTGCTACCACCGTTATCTTCATCAGGCTGAAACTCTGCTCATGACAGGACAATGGCCTGTTTCCGGGGCAACCGGGAGGAATTTTACGGAGAAGTGCTTCTGTTGGACAACAGAAAGCTGACACTGACGGTTGAACAGGGCATCAAGGTGAGTGCTGACTTCCTGTTGGCCATTTCCTCTCTCGTCTGCGTCAGACTGTCACCACTCTGTGGCCATCACCAAACCTCTGTGCAGTTAGAGGGGATTTACTTTGAAAGATCATTACTAAGAACTTCCTGTTATGAACTACCTTACAGTATATATTGTTGTGATTTGGTGCTAAATAAATAAACCTGAATTGAACTGATTGGGCAGAACGGTGAAACAATGGTTAGCACTGTTGCCTGACAGCGAGAAGCTCTTGAGTTCAGCCTTGCCGGCCTTTGTGTGTGGAGTCTGCATGTTCTCTCCAGGTTCCACAAATTCCTCCCACAGTCCAAAGAGTG
Source organism: Etia nguti (assembly GCA_015106755.1). NCBI lineage: Eukaryota > Metazoa > Chordata > Actinopteri > Cichliformes > Cichlidae > Etia > Etia nguti. The sequence continues at coordinate 11,043 of VUQG01045455.1, read as the reverse complement.
GGGTACGGTTAACTGGTGAATCTAAATTGTCCATAGGTGTGAATGGTTGTCTGTTTCTCTGTGTTATCCCTGCATCAGGTTGGCAATCCACGGTGTACCCTGCCTCTCACTTATAGTAGCTTGCATAGGCTCATCCCCCCACGACCGGATAAGGATAAGTGGAAGAGAATGGATGGATGAATTGAACTGAATTGATAGGTTTGATAACTTCTTCAGCATCCTGTCTCTGTGAGCGATGAAGGCTCTGAAGGTGACGCAGTGTATTGTTCTCAGAGATCATCAAAGGCGGCGTCCATCTTACAACTGGTGTTCGTTGAGCTGGGTGTGGTCGAGGTTGAGTTCTTCGGTTTGATGTTCTGTGACAACCAGCAGCAGACGGTGAGAACACAAACAAGAAGTCCAAACTGAGCATGCTCATGAGCAGAAGCAGTTACTGTTTGTGTTTCTTTCAGCTCTGGTTGGATCCTTCAAAGACGCTGTCGCAGCACAGAGAGCTCGGTGAGCCGCGACTTGAATTTCATCAGTAACGTCACTGATCTGTCTTATTGATTTATCCTCAGACTCTCAAACAGCACATTTCTCCATTTTTGTCCCAGCTGGGCCGCCGTACATTTTCTACTTTGGAGTCAAATTTTACATTGAAGATCCATCGAAGCTGAACGAGGAAACAACCCGGTATGTTTCAGTGCATCCTAACAAATGAAACACTAAACGCATCATCTCTGTCACAACAAGCCTGCCACCTCATCACAGGTGGCCTTATATGGCCCTCTGCCACGGGTGGCCTTAAAGGTCCCCCAAACCCAACATGGGTGGCCTTATATGGCCCTCTGCCATGACTAAGCAAACCATAATTTCACCTGTTTTTTAAATACCCTTTGTGTAACTCATGTGTTTCCTGTGTCAGCCGTCAATTTTACCTCCAACTTTGTCAGGACGTACGTCGAGGTCGCCTGCCGTGCTCCGGCCACCTCAGAGCTCAGCTGTGTGCTCTGATGCTGCAGGGTGAGAAGAAAATGTATGGAATTATTTTTCTACCATAAGTCACACACAAGAATAAAGATAATACAGGCATTACATTACATTCTTTGTGCATAAGCTCTAAAACCTGCGTACCTCAGCAGCCACGCACGCAAAGAAGCCATCGCCATGCGAGAGTGTCTGCTTTGAGTGCGCTGCTGCAGTTTCACGCTCTCGTGGGTAGTTCTCCGTGCTCACGCGAATAAACTGCGGATCTACTGTGGTGACAGTGCCACCCTAGTTTTGCATATGATAATGTTGTTTATTAAAATAAGCTAGCATTAATACTTTGACCCTAGCTACAATTAAATTTGAACATAAATTCTAAAACTGAAAATAATGCATATGCACATAGAAAAATATGTTCATGACAGAGAAGATTTCTGATATTTTGTGTAAATTTAAGCATGTAACAATTTGACTATTTCTAACAAAAAGAGTGTGAAACTTAAGATAGACTTGTATGTTTAATTATGTGGGCTAAAGCCAATAAGGAAGTTACAGACTATGTTTTTATGAAACGTGTATACTTACTGCATTTGATGTATTTTAACCATATGTAATACATATTAGAGAATGTAACCCCTGCATATGTGTAAAGAAAAGTCTTTGATTTTGCCACCCCATTTGATTTTCATGCTACCCTAAGAAATTATCCTCTGGATCCGCCCCTGTCCCAAAGGAAGCAGGTATCCTACTGTAACTTTTTTCCTATTTGTAACTTTGTTGGACAGTTAAGATTACTGCATTAAACTGAGTTACACAGTGGCAGCAACATAAGCAAATTAATTATCAACAGTTACTGTTTGCTGTGCAGCAGTGGAAATACTGACTACTGTCACTGGATGACTTTACTGCTAAAGTAATTCCTTCAAACCAGATGGTTCAAAGGCAAGCAAGCCTCTGCACCACTGTCCCATTAATCTGTTGTACAGTATTACAACTTTTATGATATATAAAAAAATAACCACAACGAGGAGCACGGCTCTTTTTTTCTTTTTTTCTTTTTTTTGATTAGCATTCAAATCTCTCAGTGAATACAGAAGAAAGATTTACCACAAAGCAAGAAAGCATAAGATAAGGCTAATCAAAAAGGTATTGGCTGAAGCACATACTTATTATGCCAACCCTTTTAACAAAAGATCATTCAGCAAGCAGCTCATTTACATTACTCATTCCTAAGAAAAAGGAAACCTAATTTTATAAAATGTGAACAAAAATAAAACGTGCTTATGCTGCTGCCAGATGTTCACTCAGTGAAACAGCTATACACATTTGGGAGCTCCACCCACTGTAATAGTTCATCTATGTAATATTTCAGGTTCAGGAAAATGGGACAGGCTGTCTTTGGTAAGGAGCTCATTGGTCTGAACGAGTGTCTAAAAAAACAGTTCAGGTTGTTGCATCATGCTGTGGAAATCTAAAGGCTCTTATAACTATTTTACACACCATGCTTGTAGCTGCTACGAGCTAGGTGTGCTAAGGTTTTATGCTTTGTGGTTATCTCTGTGCAGCTAACCAGCAGATTAACTTCAGTTATGTCTGTAGATCCATCACTCTGGTCTCCGGCCCCAGACCTGCAGACCACAGGAAAACACCACACATCTGTCTGCTGTCTGTTGTCACTGCTCGAATCTTCCTTCTACAATTTTCTTTAAATGTTTTTTTTAATAAGGTTATGTATTTGTTAATTTCAAATCTTAATAGTGTTCAAGTCAGTTGATTCAGCTCAGAGCGCAGAGAGCATCAAACTGCAGCAGACGCCATTTCGTGTGCTGCAGCTTCTTTGTGCCTGCAGGTTGTTGAATTTACATGCGAGGAGTCTAATTTCACCCATGAAATGAAATTTTTGCTCAGATTATGTTTTTTCTCGTGTGTGACTTATGACATCAAAATAATTCTGTACACCCATGCATCTGCCTGACTTCTTCATCAGTCAGTGAGTTCATTATTGATCTCCAGTGTTTATTTCAGCGGATCGAGGCAACCACAGCGAGGACAACATGTCAGACTCTGAGGAGACACAGGAAGTTCAACTCTTCCGCAAAACGCTCAGGTACACAGGAAGTGATGTCGTGCTGTGAAGGGTCTTGTTTCTGTGATCACATGACCTGATCGCGTATTTTATTTTGTTCTACCACCATCAAAACTATTAAAAAATGATCAATAATCAATACATGACAAAAGATGGAGCTTCACACTAACAAAAGAAATCACATTGATTGATTAAATGGTTGATTCTCTCTCTTGCTGTGCAGTGGCGTCCCTCGCTCTGAAGCTCAGCGCCACTTCCTGTCTGTCTGCAGCTCTCTGCAGATGTACGGCGTCTCTCTGTTCGCCGCCTACGTAAGCCCTTTGATCACTGATCAATACAAAAACTTCAGCCGATCAATCACTGATCCGTGCTGACGCCATGATTTTGTACAGGGGGAGAACCACACCGAGTACTTCCTGGGTCCAACGCCAGTAGGAGTGGTTATCTTCAAGAACAAAGAGCTGGTGGGAAAATATCTGTGGTAGGTTAAAAACGCCTGGATGACATCACAGTGATATGAACCAAACACAAGGTTCCTATCAGTGTTAATATTTAATGATACATATTCATCAGTTTAAATGTCTGTTAGCATTTCTGGCGGAATCCCTGAGATGAAGACAATGAGTGATGGTCAGGAGGATTAACAGCTAAGGAGGGCAGCAGGGAGGGGGCGGAGCCAAAACAAGAGGAAACAGAAATATATGGCTGGTCATGTGACCCTCAGTCTGCTGTCTTTTGCAGGCAGCGAATCAGTAAACTTCACTTCAAAGACGAGAAGTTCGAGCTCCGAGTGTCAGGCAGAAACGTGAGTTCCTATTGGCTGGCTAATGCTAAAGCTAATGCTGAAGTTTTTGTATTGATCAGTGATCATGTGATGAAAAATATTTTTTAAAAAGTGCAAAAACTTTATTTATAAAAGAAACTGCATGACTTTCAGGGTTCAGAGACTTCGTTCTTCTTCCAAGCGTCCGATCGCCGCAACTGCAAACGTTTGTGGAAGTGTTGCGTCGAACATCACTCCTTCTTCAGGTAACGCACACCGGCCTCTGTGAGTATATTTAATCTGCTCACCTTCTCCAGGTATTCAGCTCTGCACACAAAATGTTTCAGCTTCTCCTGGTTTCTTCTGATTGGCTGCCCCTCATCTGGCTTCCATAAACTAAACCTGGTTCTCTTAAGCTCCGCCTTTCCCTCTTCTCAAATTGCCCCATTAGCCTGTCTTTACCCATTTCACGTGTCAGAAAACCTGGAAAAAATAAGGGTACCTGCACTCTGTGACTTCACACAGATCCACGAGGAGTAAAAAAATAGACAAACACACCCATACACACACACACACACACATGTAGAACTCAAATTTGTTTTTGTTTTCAGGATGTCGGAGATTAGCCTTGTAACACACAAACTGAAGCACAGCAGGTAAGCACACACACAGACGCACACACACACACACACACATGTGTCTGATGATGCATCCTTTTCCTCCAGTTTCACTTGCTCTAAAACTCCATCTCTCCCTCGGCTGAACGTCGGTCTGTTGAAAAATGGCATTGACAACAAAAAGCCATCAGCTGATGTGTGTGTGAGGGCAACGTGGCGAGGTGTGTTTAGGAAGAAGTGCTTTGGCTTTACTACCTGTTCCTGTAATAAAATAAACTACAGCTCTGCCCCCACTCCTCTATTCCAGCCAATCAGAAGCCAAGTTTCAGTAGTGAACTAATAACAAAACACAGCGTGCTACCTGCTGTTCAGAGGTGAGAGAACATGGTGATGTCATGTGATCCTGACATGCGATGATGTATTTTGATGATATCGTGTGTCTGAACTTGCAGAGGGTCAGAGGGCAGGGCGGAGCCTGATCATGCTAAGCCCAGTGCACCATGGGAAAACAACACAAACATGTACATTTAAAACATTCTTCTGCAAAGTGTAATCTGATTACTGATGGATGTAATTTGATTAATGCAGAATGTAATCTGATTACTATCTCGGATTTAATTAAAACAGTGGTCTGTTCAACCCAAAGTTTCGTCCAAACACCAATAAAGAAGAACAAGTCCCAGGAAGACCACAAAGGTAAGGAAGGAAGAAAGGAAATGAAAGAAGGATGAAAGGAAGGCTTAGTTGAATGAAGGAAGAAAGGAAGGAAGGGACAGAGAGAGAAAGGTATAAAAAAAGGGAGGTTGGAAAGAAGGACGGGAGGACAAAGGGAAGGAAGTAAGAAAGACGGGAAAGAAGGAGTCAGGAAGGGAGGAAGGAAAGGTAAAGAGGGAAGTAAAATGACACATTTTCCTGTTGGTGTTTGAGGCGGAGCAGAAGTCTCGATGGAGATCGACCAATCAGAAAGCAGAGGAGGAGGTAAGGAAACTGTCATTTCTTTAATGCCTTCGTTTGTTTCTAATGAAAGCTGTGACCAAATTCAGAGGCTGCATCCTTCGGAGGACCCGGCCTTCACGGTCTACGTGGGCCGGGTCCTCCGAAGACCGAGAAGCCCGGAAGTGTGAGGCTGTGAAACTGGAGTGTCTAGCTTTCAGATTTGCATCCCCAGCTGTCTCGGTGGAGTTTAATAAACTCAGCCATCTGCTCCTTGCTATCTAAAATATAACAGGACATTGGCGTAAATTCTCTACCATCTCACACTTCTGTTTAATCAGTTTTCCTTTTGGCGTTTATTAGGCTGTAATCTCAGCCAAACGGATTTACTCACGAACAAATAAAACACAGAAAAAGCCAAACAATAACATTTTTAACTTATCTAAGTGACTTCATGTTTAACGTGAGTAGCAAAAGACCGCAGGGGGTTTGAAAATGATGTGCCGGGAGTTCGCTGTTCTCACCGGCTCTAGTGAGCCTTGACCACCCGGTCAGCTATCGAGCTGGTGGGTAACAGACGTCTCCGAAAACGTTGGAGCACTTTTGCAAATATGCGATGTCTTGATAAATCGAGCAGATATTTGAAGTTTACACAGCTACATTCTCGCCTGAAAATATCTTAAAAGTTTATTTTGTGACCCAGAAAGAGAAATATTAAAACTAAGTAGCTGCCGCCATTGTTGGAAACTGGAATTGGCTGGGCCGCGCTATGAATTCTGGGATAGGTTGGGCCATAAAGGATACACCCAACCCATCCTTCAAATCTGGGGAAAAGGAGGACGCATTTGTCGGACGCATTTGGAGCAGCCTTCAAATTGGGACAGCCTTCGTTGCCTGGCTGTGATGGCCTAGGAATTGGGCCATACATGAAGCCGTACTATAACTAAGCTAGCCAACTCTAGCTACATGGTTAAAATATAAAAGAAAAAGTTTTAATTTGTTAGCTAACGCTCTAACTCCTGATCAGTTCTCAGCGGTGCAACAGAAAGTCCAATCTCAGCCAAATACGAAATGACTATGATCTCTTCACACTGACTTTGACTGTCCAACAAAAGTCTCCTCATCTCAGGCAGATCCATCCTACTCCACTCAACATCCACCACATTTGTTAAAATGTTGGAGATCTTAGATGTGTTTATTCATTTAAACACAATGATTATGCCTTCGTAACCCAAACCAAGGGGCTCTGGTGCTTAAACCAAACCAAAGCATGAAAAAAGTAAAAACTGCTTTCCTAAAATCTAAAAAGGGAAGGCAAACTCGAGTCTCCTTACTAAGAGCCATCTTTCAGTAAAGCCAGTACAAATCTTCCCTCCACTTTTAAATAGAGGCTCTCTGGTTTCTGGAATAGCTGGAGCCTCACCACCACATAATGCATTCGTAAGAGTTTGTGGTCATTTCAGAGATCAAGTTGGCGAGGACAGGTTCCTCCCCTTCCAGTTCTAGAAACTCTGGTTCAAAGACCACTAGCCTATACAGCTTCCCTGACATCTGAAGCCATGACTGTCACTATAGAATAGCAAAGTTATTCATATTAACAGAATTTTGATTGGCTGGAGGAGTATAACCCCAGCCAGTAGGAGTCAGGGTCATGGATGATGCAAATTTAATGAAGGCTAATAACTCCCAAAAAAAAAAAAAAAAAAAAAGGGGGGGGGTGGGAAG
>VUQG01045454.1:0-10926 GCA_015106755.1 Etia nguti | reverse complement strand
ATTTTAAAAATAAAATTTTTTTTTTTTTAAAAATTTATTTTTTTTTTTTTTTTTTTAGTATTTATTAATGGATTAATAATTCATTTTGAAAAATTGATTTAAAACTCTTTTTTAAAAAAAAATTAAACTATTAAATAACAAATTACTTTGTTTGAATAAATGAAATAAATTTGAAAAAATGAATTCGTAAATGAATTTACAAATGCATAATTTATTCTACAATTCATTATTTAAGCAGAGAATTCTTTATTTCAATGCATGTGGCCTTGTGGTCCTCCATAACTGGCTCCCACTAAAACTTAAAACTTTCACACGCAAATTCCTTGCATTAAAAATATTCTCGGACTCACCTATTCTTACACACTGGACACGTAATTCCACAGGACGAATTTGTGGAATTTATTTTTTCAAACCAAGCTCGATTTTTCCGATGTCTTGGATCCAAATAAACAGATCTGTCCAACCAGATCACTGCATTTGTCAACATTTGTCATCGCTCAAATTGCGAATATGCGAATATGCAATAACACAGAAATAATAAAATAAAATAAACTCTACATTTTGTGTCCACCGATAAAGAAAAGGTTTGACAGTTTATAGAAAGTCAGACAAAGGGGAGAAAAACATTCAGACACAGGTTAAGTTTTCACAATAACAGATTTATTGCTGAATAAATGTCACAATGAAGCTGCAATACAAAAATAAAACAAATGAAAAATCGACTTCACATCAGTTACCTGTTCATCAGGTGCATTCCTCTACCTCACCTGTACAACATGAAACTAATCGTCTAACACTGACCTGATCACCTGACATGATAACGTCAGGTTACCTGTCCAAACTTTAACCCTTTAATCGGTTGCCAGCGGTTACCATGACATCATTTACATAAACTGTACATAAAACCAATTGAACGTTTTACTGAAATCAGAAAAGAGCAGATTTAGTTACCGTAGCCTTTGACCCGAAATGTTTTAAATCAAACCTGCAGAACTCCATACAACTCCAGTTATGTTCATAACCATGGTGACAGTCAGCTGTCAGTCATACTGCAGGTTTCAGTCCTTTATTGTGGATGAACGCCCACACAGTCAGAAAAATTAATTACTGACATCGTAAAGAAACAGGGCATGCTGGGAAAAACTGACAAAACAGAAAAAAACAAAAACAAAAACACCTGTTATTAGTTTTAGCCTCGACCCCCCTCTATTTGTGCCCCTTGCTGGTCTTGAAGGAGACCTGCAGGACTTTGTCTCCCAGGCGGTACCCGTTCAGGCTGTGAATTGCCATGGCAGCTTCCTCATAATTCGCCATTGTAACAAAGCCAAAGCCTTTGCACTTATTGGTGTTAAAATCTCGGATCACTTTCACGTTCAGGACTGCACCGAACGGGCCAAACATCTGCCACAGCATGGCCTCGTCAGCTTCCTGGCCCAGGTTGTAGATGAAAATGCACCAACCAGAGGATGAGCTCCCCGAGGCTCCACCCCCTCCGCTCATGTGGTCGGTGCTCATTGGAGAAAACCTGGACACAGGAAGTATTAGGCAGCTGCAGATTAACTGATTCTCATCAATCGGTATAAAACATCTAAGCCAATCAGCTGCTGAATCTCGGGACAAAGGAGGATACATCCGAGCACTCAGACTACAGTAATCAGATTATTCCGAGCAGGTCAGCGTACCGGAACCTTTGTGCCTGGTGATGGACAGGCCCCCCAAAGCGTCGTGATTGGCCGTGGTACATCTGTGACATCATCTGGGAGTTCCTGGCCTGGTTGGGGTTGGCAGCAAACTTGACCGTGATTGGCTCAGCGCTGCCAGGAGGCGTGTGTCCGTTCAGGTGTTTGACAGCGTCGTCGGCCTCAGCCCTCTTATCAAAGCGAATGAAGGCCACGCCACGTGACAGACCTGAACAGCCAATCAGAAGAGAATATTTTCAGGTCCAAAAATCACAAGCCATCACATGACACCAAGCTTACTGAGCGCGTGCATTACCTGAAGCCTGGTCCACTAACACTCTAGAATTGATGATTCGACCGTAGTGTGAGAACATGTCCTCCACGTCCTGCTGACTGAGAGTCCGTGGCAAACCACTGATATACAGGTTCGCATCTTTGATGGCGTCCGAACTCGGTCGTGCAAATGAAACCTGCGGGGAAGTGACAGGGAGTGAGTGAGCTGATCGTCTTTACAAAGCAATTGTCACAGAAAACAAACAGTGATGAAAATAAAAAATACAGTTACATCGAGTTCAAATAAAATCCAGATTTAAATTTTTAAATATTCAATAAAAATAAATAAAAGTCCACAATTTTTCCAAACAACAAAACAAAACACAAAATAAAAGCATCCAAACAGGCTCTGATCACCAAAATAAAAGCATTAATATCTTTAATGTCTGAAAGTAAAAGGTGCAGTACGTTGTCTCACTGAATTGAAGAAATTCACAGATTCAGTGTTGACACGTGTCGGTGCGAAAACAATAAAAACAAAACAGCAGAGTTTGAAAGTACCTTCATCCATCAGACAGGTGAGAGTGCCCTCTACTGTCCGGGGAACATAACACATCAGTTGAGACAGGAAAAACAAAGAGCACCTGTGGCACGTTACCTTGATAGTTTTAGACTGTAGCCTCAGGCCATTGAGGGTACTGATAGCCCTCTCTGCATCACTAGGGTTAACAAAGTTAACAAAGCCGTAACCTAAACTGTGGCCTAGAGAAACACAAAGGAAAACAACAAAATAAAAAACAAAAGCGTCTGTTACAGCTGCTACACAGTCTGATAGAAACAAACACAGAGTTCACACTAAGTACAGAGATCCATACAGTCAACTGGAAAACATCAGTTTTCTGAACAAACCGGGAAAACCTGCCGTCATCCACGATGCCGCCTGACCGCCGCAATCCGTGCCACTTTTTAAACACGTTCTCTAAACAGGAAGGTGGCACTGCAAGGTACATTGGCTTTTTTAAAACAAAATCCGCTTCGGAAAAAAACCCACCACACACAAAGAGGTTAAAGGTCATCTTTCCTGTTACACTTCAAAACAAATGAATTCTCACAGAAAATAAAGTGATGAAAATAAAAACTGCATTTACATTGAGTTCAAATAAAATCCAGATGTTTAAATATTCAAAGAAAATATTTATCTCTTACCTGAAAAGGTAAAATCTCACCTGATTTGACCAGTTCAGGTGAGATCTGTCCATGGAAGTAAATAATTTATCGTCATCAGTGAATGAGGTTAAAGGTGATTCACTGGTTTGTGATATGTTACTTTGGCATGACGGTGGTTAGGCACCATGATGATCAAACCGTCGACACAAAAATCTGCACATGGTTTTACTGAACGCATGACGACGTGCCGATTACACGCTGGCAGGAAGTAATGTAAACAGACTGAGCATCACCCCACACGACTGTTTTCTCGACTTGTTCAGAACAAAAAAAAATCTTCAAATATTTTTAAAGTTTTACAAACAGCCTGAAAAAAAAATCAAACAGGTGAAAATATTTTTAAAAAAACAAACAAAAAAAACCCACAAAAAAAAGAATCAAAAAACAAAACACCTTTATCAGAGGCTGGACGAAAAAATTTCAACCAAATCCTTTCAGTCTTTGCTCAGGCGCTGACATGCTCGCCGTTTACTCGCCAATCAAAGTTATTCTGTTTCTGTTGTAGGGCTTGAAAACCTGCAACCAAGCCACGTGTCATCTGAAGACATTCATCACCAGACGGCCGTTGCCACAAAATGTAATTACAAAGTTTCAAATTCTTATAAAATAAAAAACAAAAAGTTCAGTTAGTGTCGACATATTCTCACCACACCCTTTTTTCTTAATCATTCTTTAATTTGTTTTGAATCATTCAGTAAATAACTTTATTTACTTTGTTCGCCCAGCCCTGATTTAACCAATCAGCATTAAGTACCTGTTAGACACTTTGATGTCATTAAACCTGGTGTGAAAAAAATGAAGATTACAACAACAAAAATATCCAAATTGTTTTATGACAAAAAAAAGAGAGAAAAATCACAAAATTCACCTAAAAAAAAGAAGAACAAAAAAACAGAGTTAAAAAAAAACCCAAAACAAACAAAATCAGCTGATCGTCTTGACCCCCCCCCAAAAAAAACAACAGTGAACAGGAAATACTGCAAACAGTACTATAACGACTATGTACTGATACTACAACTACTGCAAAATGTAGCTGTGACCTATTGCGTAGCGTCGGGAGTGCAAAGAAGTACAATGAAGTATGATCAAGTACACGTGTTAGTGCTGAAATACATTTACTTCAAGTACTGAAATAAAACATATTCACAGTAAAACTTATAATACTTCAAAAGTAATCTGGTATTTGTCTTTAGTAAAATTAGCAGCGTTAGTAGTAAGGAAAGTAATACCACAGTACTACTGTGTGTAACAGTACCCCAGTAATACCATAGTACTACCTGAATAATTTTGCAGTACGATTGTGGAGCTGAGCCCCTGCTGCAGTTCAGGTACTCAGAAGTACTACAGTGATTCTACTGTAGTACTGCAGTAGTGGTACTAACAGTGATACTGCAGCAGCACTTCAGTAGTACTGTATTAGGGGTACTTCAGCACTACATTAGCAGTACTTTCATCGTTACCTGCCACTTTGTCGCGGATGAGCTTGGCGGACTCGACCTCGCCGACACTGCTGAAGAGGCTGCGTAGCTCGTCCTGGCTCATGCTCTGCGGCAGGTAGTTCACAATCAGGTTTGTGCGTGCGTCTTCGTCCTCCATCATCTGCTCGCCGTACCCATTATCGTACAGCTCCTGAGGTCATTACATCATCACCATCATCACTTTCACTAAAGTCAAAAAGATGCCAGAATAAAGGAAGTGAACAGATTCAGCCAATCAAAGCGTAGCACTCACATTTCCAGCAGCTCCTTTAGCGGCGAGCGAAGCGTCTCTGACATCACCCTGAGAGCTCTGAACCTCACACACCTGAAACACACACACCACACACCTGTCGTAAACATGCACTAATCCCCAGGCCCTGATTCAGGAAGTGGGTTCAGCTAAAACTCTGAGTTTGTTAACCCTGAGATGAGATAAAATTGGGTTTCTGTTCCAGAAAGAGAATTAACTGAGTCAGTCACCATGGTAACAAATTTTGGGAACTAAACTAAACTTTGGGTAACCTCTGACAGGCGTTCCCTCTGACTCCTCCTGGACCTGAACCAGCTGACTGACCTTTGCTTTCATAAAGTCACAGCTAATAAATCAGTCCTAACCAATCACTCATCAGTATATCAGCCAAGAGACAGCTATTCCATCAATGACAGATTACAGCTCAGAATCAAATGTCTAGTGACAGCATGAGTGTAATCCGAATACAGTTACTGTAGAATCACCGTTTACATGACACCAATCAGCGATCAATCGTCAGACTCAATGATGGATTTCAGTGACGATAAGGCTGAAATGACTTTCAGACTCAAACTGAACTAAATGTGTTTAAAGTGACTTTTTATAAGCAGGCAGTCTGACTGGAATCTGATTACATTTCATGCTGACATTTGTTCACAGATTCAGATTCTGTCATTTGGGATGGGTGTCACTCATCTACTAATTGGAAGGTTAGTGCTTCTGCTGCAGTCTGCAGGTCAAAGTGTCCTTGAGCAAGACATCGAAGCCTGAGCTGCTCTATGGTGCTTTTATCGGAGCGTGAAAGAGAGACAGAAAGCAGTCAGGTATAGTAAAAAGTGTTCTGAAAATCACCTGAATAAGTCTCAGCGGCTCGACCCAGAACCGGATCACCCAAAGGAATCATAGGCTCCAGTTTTCAGATAATCTCTGAATTCTCTTTGTGATTACATTTGTAGTACGAAGCCAGATTACTGGCTTAGCGAGCTTAAGCTTAAGTTTTTCTGTGTCACAAAGGTGGCACTCTTTGTACCTGTGAGATCACCGTGGTAACGGGTGCCGATCACATGGTCAGGAGCAGGTTTAAATCTGCTGGAACTGCCTCATTTTCACCGATTCTGTCATTTATGGTCCGAGTCAGTGAGACTGAGATCCTCTGCTCATCATTTTATTTGTAAATCCTGCTCAATGGCCTCTGAGTGACATCATGGCAGAAGCCCAGGTGTAAAGTCACATGATGCATATGTTCAGCTGCTTATGTAGAAAATGCAGAAACAGTTGGTCCTTGTGCTGCCGAGTATCATTTTGTTAAGCCGGTTAACTGAAAGAAAGCCTAAATTTGTTGAACCCGCTTCACAGCACAGCCTCTGAACAGGCTAAAAACACCTGATCACTACTGATCCACTTACCTTCAGGTACCTGATGTGACCTCGTCTTTGCGCCATGGAAATGATTCAGGAAGTTAACTGCGTCTGGGAAAAACAGCAAAAGCCGCTGATTATTGATCATCACTCATCATTTGCAAGCTACTCGATCAGTAAACTGAAGATCAGAACTCAGCTGTTTCAACCAGGAAACCCAAACCAATAACTCTCTGATGACGGAGCACCAGTTTAGCTCAGCGGGTGAGCAGGCGACCACATGCCACATAGCCACAACACAATGGCCCAGGTTTGAGTCCGACTTGCGGCCCGTCATTTCACTCCGTATTATCTTATGTTCCTGTTGCTATAGTAAGATTATTGACTGAGAAGCACCTGTGAAATCCAGGTGTTCTCTGTGGATTAATGTGCAGATGTTGATTTCAGATCCCAAAAGGTTGATTATCTTCATCTGGACGTTTTCAGTGGGAGAAACGTTTCATCATCATCCAGTTGACTTTTTCAGTCTCAGCTGACTGCAGGTTTCCAACCTTATAAACAGTACATTTGCACAACGACTGAAGCTAGCCCACTGGATGAACAATGGAGTCATGCAGTCAGCTGAGACTGAAGAAGTCACCTGGATGAGGATGAATTGTTTCCCCCACTGAAAACGCCACAGTCAAGATGAACAGAATCAACCTTTTGGGGATTACTTACCTGGATGATTGAGCATGCATCAAGACCTTTACTTCCTGTTTGACTCACCTGCAGGTTTCTATCAGATGGACTCTGACCCCAAACACTGCCAATCAGAATGGCGTCTGAGCAGTAAGTCATCAACATTTCTAACCGACCAATCAAAGAGCTCTAGAACTACATTTACCTGCCCGACACCCCGAGAACCGTCTAACAGCTGAAGCACCGCCCACAGGTCCAGGTGAACATATTAACTTAATGGATTAATCACATATTAACATAATCACTACCTTAATAACAGAGGTCGCTGACGTTTTTCAGAAAAACCCGTAGGTTTCCCGTTCCGGTCCAGTTCTCCCGTGGCTCGTTACAAGCGGGCCGCTCATGTGGATAGGTAAGCAGGTAAAAAAAAAAAAAACAACGCGCACAATGAGGCCGCAGCGCTGCTAGCATTAGCCGCTGTTAGCACCGCGGGCACACCACGAGGCTACTCGGCCACTCGCACCTTGCCACTCAAAGACGCCACCGTTCTTACCTGTGGGAGTGCGGACAGGTGATCCGGAGTGATTGGGTCAGATATCGATCCGCAGTTGGAGGATGAGACGATCTATCGATGCTAACACGCGCGTTCGCTGCCGCACACAAAGAACCAACTGCCGCCCAGTGAAGTATCGCGAGATCTCCTCCTCTCCTTCTTCTTCTTTTTCTGTAAATTAGGACTGTGGTCCTTATTTGCCCTCTGGTGGAGTCACTGGGAAAACACGAAAATCAAATCAGAAGTTTTGTTGTGATTTTACTGGAGAACTGCATTTATAAAAATAAAACCAACAACACGTTTACCAGAAAACTAAACATGACATCACCCAAACATTAATATCCAGCTGCAAAACATCTGTCTGCTCAGAATGAGATGGTCAAACTCTGCAAATATTGTACCTGTATATTGTAAGGTAAAGACCCTACAATAATAAAAAGAAAACAGCAAAAACCCCAACAATCACATGACCCCCTTATAAGCAAGAACTCTGGTGACAGTGGAAAGGAAAAACTCCCTTTTAACAGGAAGAAACCTTTGTTTCAAGTTTCAAGTTTTATTGTCATGTACAGACAAGCAGTGTAGCCACATTTATCCATAATGAAATTCTTTTGCTCGTGCTCCTCAGCTTTACATGAGATATAGAGAGTGTGCAGTTATATTGAGAAGAAAATAACAGAAAATAGCAGTGGTAGTAATAAAATAATAATAATAATAACAACAATAAAAAGGAGAGGAAGAAAAGTATTAAATATTAGAGAATTAGCATAGGTTGATTAATAGGTTGATTAGTCCCATTTTGATATTCCTATTCTGTCTTCCCAGTCTTGTCTCGGAACTCACCAACACAGTCTTATTTAATACAGTCATATTTTGGTAGTCTCCTGTCCCATATTCATTATGTTCAGTTTGACTTCCCCTGTCTCATTAGTTAGATTTTGCTCAGCTGTGTTCCCCAGGTATCTCCACTCTGCCCTCATCTTGCTTTTGTCAGCTTGTTCTTTGTTTGTCCTTTGTTCTCCCTCTTGCTGTGTGCCTTATTTGAAAGCTCCTGATTTCAGCTATGCCTGACTTATTTTGTATTAAGTATTTTGACTTCTTCATTTTGTGCTGTTGAAATGTGACTTTTTACATTTTTTTAATAATATTTAATCTACATAAATATTGAAGTGGCATAGGTGTCCAAATAGCCCTAAGTGAAAGGCTTTAATTCTGGTACGTTATGCGTGTATTGTTATGTTTAACTGGATCACCTGTGTCTGAACAGGACAGCATGTGACTGAGAATATTATTCATAATAATCTCAATGTTCAAATATTCTTGTAAATTATGTTGTTATATTTTTTAACTTGTCTAGCTGAAGATCAGAATAAAGAATTAGTAATGAATACTCTAACAAGCTTTAGAGTAGATGGTTAAACTTTTCCATTACAGTTAAAAATCAGTTAAAACTATCAAAAAAGAGTTTTAAATGAGCAGCTAAAAATCTGGCCATCAGTTAAATTGTTTACTAACAGTATAGATTAACACTTCAAATAACAATAGAAAATATAGACAAGCATGTTAACAGTGGGAACAAAAAAGTGACTAAAAATTATGGTCAGTAGCCTCGTAGCTGTTAAAGTAGTGGGTAACAGTGAGCAAGCACGATGGACACTTGAGACTGGATTTGAGAACTGATAAGCTGAACATCAATCAGATCCAATTTAAAATGAGTTTGAATACAATGTGGTTTGGGTCCATTTCAAAGGGCTTATGTGAGTACACCAGATTAAAAAGATTAAAAGCGCTACTTTGAAGAGTTGGATTGAACTATTGTTGGATCTGCTCTTCTTTGACTTGATTTGCTGACCATAAAATGTCATCAACTTCATCCTTTTGGCAGTTTTAGCCCACACACATTGAGATGATTCTGGGACTGTTAACATGCTTTGCATTGTATTTGAATTTTAGTGGAAAAGTCAACTCGTGAAATTTATCTTACTAATACTCGGTGTTCTGTTATGAAACTAATGTTGTCTTGTAGACTAACAGCTTTGAGTGAACACAGGTTTTGAAAATCCTGCAGGTTTTACTGTCGCTGATGCTGAAGATTTTAGAGCTTTTGCATTCAGAAGCTACAATAGTGAAAGTTATACTGAATACAGGTTGAATGTGGTGGTATCATTACGTAATTTACCATAATTATACTTTTTTTCTTGCATTAAAAAGGTTAGAAGGAAGGGGCTTGTCTTCAGTAGCTGACTGAAATTCCATTTATAAGCCGTGTTTCCACTTTTACGCTTAAATTTGTGAAACCGGTTGTTAAATCAGAGTAGATACACCTTCGCTTTCAACCATTTATTATCAGACTGCTGAAATGACAGCATTATTACCTCTTATTTCATCTTGTTTATCTAATAACTGCACCACAGAGCACATGTGGTTAATAAGTACATAAGAGGTAACAGGTGCACTGAAATTTGTGATTCATTCACGGGATATTTTAGCTACCTGAAAGCTGTAAAAGTGAAAGAGTGAATTTGACTGTCTGTAAATAGACTTACTCTAGTTTAGACCCATCGAGTAAAAGCATGCAAATACCTTTTCCCACACTTGAACT
The DNA here is from genome assembly GCA_015106755.1 of Etia nguti. Taxonomy (NCBI): domain Eukaryota; kingdom Metazoa; phylum Chordata; class Actinopteri; order Cichliformes; family Cichlidae; genus Etia; species Etia nguti. The sequence goes on along the minus strand of VUQG01045454.1, from coordinate 825 downwards.
GGCATTTCTACAGGAAAATGTGTTTTAGACAGCATTTTATAGGAATTTTTTTTTTTTTAAGGGAGTCTCTACATCCATTCATGGCTGACGATAAGGGCGGAAAATTAGCCTCAGGCACATACAGATAATATATTTCTAATAGACTGAACAAAAACAATGTGCATGCAAATTTCTGCTTTTTTCCACACAGTTTTAGTTGTGAATCTCTAGAGTTTTATACTTCTGGCACCTGGTGTTGTTAGCAAATGCTGAAGTTGAAAGGTTCAGCCATCACCAACTTTTTACCGCCTACAAGCTTAAAGTTTGCTGACAAACTCTGTCTGTGGAGTAATTTCAGTCTGTCAACTCGGCAATCACCTCCCCTGACTTGTTAATCGTGGTCATTACTGTGTGAACACACTTTATAACTGCCTTTGGCTCACTGCTGTTTCTTCACCTTTAATAAGCATGGTTCAAAAGCCAAACAGGTGTTAAAAGTATTAAATTGTTAAAGAAATTATTAGCAGAGCTGAAAATATGAATAATGCATGATTTGAAACTTGGAACAGGTTTCTTTAGCCCCCAGTTTTTTTCTGCTGCTCTCACTTTGTCTCCTTTAACTCTGAATAAAACTCATGAACCTCTCCCGTTGTCGTTCTTGTGGCCAAATTCTTATTAAAGATATGCCGATATGAACAGGAGTAAACAAAAAACAATGTGTTTACATTTGCAGTGGATGAAAATCTAAATACTTCATGCTGTAGAGAGCCTGGCTTTTCCAAATATTGAATTATTTTGGGGATATTTTTTGGATCATTGTTCAGTTGCTAATACCCTTGAAGAGCC
>VUQG01045453.1:33843-46943 GCA_015106755.1 Etia nguti | reverse complement strand
ACAATATCACACACACACACACACACACACACACACACACACACACACACACACACACACACACACACACGCACACAGATGAAACGACCTTTTGGGCTCATTCCCTTCTAATCCATTTACCGTTGTCTTCCTTCTGCCCACACACCAACACAGACAGCTCCTGTCTGAAATCAGGGACATTTGTGGTGTTGGCATTTGGTGTGTGTGCATATATATGTGAGTGTAGTCTTTTTTTAACAAACAGTTGTTGCAACATTTAGATTGTTTCTGGCGTGATGAAAGTAAATATTTTTTTTGAAGACACTGTTTGAGAGCTGGAAGAGATTCTCCTCTTAATAAACAAACAGCACATATATTTTTATTTGTTTATTTCTTGTCTTGTGGGGTTTTTATCTCAGCTTGTTTTAGCTTTGTTTGTTCTGTTGTTGTTGTTCCTCTGTGGCTGTCAGGCATTGTTCTCGATACAGTGCGCTGGCTTTCTGTTTCTCTGTGATCGAGGCAGACTTTGATGCAGTTAAACAACTGAGGCAAAGGTTCGACTTTCTTAGTTCATGCCACTTTTTTGCTAACTAACTAACTCTCAGCATCAGTTGCTGTCTCACTTTGTAGTGCTTGTCAGGAAAGAAACAGAGGTGGAATCTGAGATAAGTCATAGAGATCTGTGAAGTATTTTGGGGATCGCCTGGTTAGAGGGGAACAATACAGTAGAATACTGTGAGTCAGAAAGCATCTTTCATTTCATGAAACATCATCCACAGTATGAGGAGACAGTCATCAGCACAGGGTGATGATACGCTGGGTGTGCTGTACACGTCTCACCATGCTGCGTTGTCAGGAGTATATGATAGGATTTAGACTGACAGTGCAGATATGTTACTTTGCATCCACAGCTCACCAGTCCATCAACACAGTATACATGCTTGCAGTGAGTGAAAGGAGAGATCTTTTATTTCATCTAAAAGGCAAAAATTGCAAATTGATCTGGTTGTTTACTCTGACACAGAGAAAAGTTAAAATCTTAACAGTGTATCAGCTCTGTAGAATGATGGTTAGTGAAACCACTGAGACTCAAGATGAACAAGGGTTGTCAGAGGGGTTTTTGAAACAGGGCATTTCAATGCAGTGTAAAATAGAAATGTAAACAGAATGTAATAATTTCCAAATCATATAAACCCATAAATTAATTTAAAAAGAACTGTAGAAAATCGGATGCGAACTTTAAATGTGATCAAAGTAAAATGTTTTTTAAAAATGAGACAGGGCCATGTTTACCACCGTGTTGCATCACTTTTCTTTCCCAACTACCTCTCTGTAAGGGCCTCAAGGAGAGCAATTCCTGGTAGTTAAAAACTGGGGAAAAAAATATCTCTGAGCTGCATTTGGTGTCATGTGTTTCTAGTGGGTGGCAGGTCTGGACAGCACGCTGGTTTAAAGTGAAGCAATGATGTTGTAATGTGTGCAGAATGTGGTTGGATAGTGTCTTGGTGAAATAGGCAAGGCCTTCTCTGATAACTGCCTAAAATGCAGCATATCCAAAATTCATATTGCACTGGAACTTTAGGTCTAGCTAGCCTTACACCGGCCACCTTCATTAGCTCACCTTGCTGAAGAAGCGATGAGCTTATGCAATGGCATCTTAACAGTTCACAAGAATCGCTCCCAGATGGTCGGTCTGATTTTTGTGAAACCTGCACACAATGATTACCTAAGGCGTCTTTACCTGAACTTTGCTCGAGGTCAAGCTCATATTTGTCGATTTTTATGGGCACTTCGTCATTTTTGCCAGGATCTCTGCTCCACCTGTTCAGAGTACTGGTCAGATTTATCATAATTATAACTGCTTGTGAGCCTCCTTGACTTTAATTCTAATCAGTTTGTAAAGTTCAGTCAACTTGTCACCTACTTGCTGCACTTCACACATTACAATAACCTGTGAATTGTGAAGGCTCATGAAGCAGATAAGCTCCTACATCATTGAGAATCTGGTTTTAAAGATTCATGGAAAGACTTTTTACCTTGTGCCGTTTCAGTGTCTGATATTTGGTTGAGGACTACAACTTGTGATGGGATGATTGATGGAAGTTGTTTAGCCCTTTTCCTGTTTTCATCGTGTCTTGTATGTCTTGTACAGTCTTGATTCAAGATACAAATGTAACAACATTATTTCTGCCCGTAATTCAAACTCGTGCCTAGTAGATTCCTGAAAGTGAGCAAGTGAGTGCATCTGAGGCTGAATATGAGCTAGATCTTATAGCAATGTGTAGTTCATTGAAACATTACAGCTGCAGTCGAGTCAAAGGTTTGTGTCTTTGGCTCTAATCAGCTGAAGGTCTAAGCAGACTGCATGTCAGACTCGATCAGTCCAAACTCGCAGACTCGGTGACTCAGAGTACTTCAAGAACGGTGAGGATAGGGTAGGAGTGGCACAGAGCACCATCATGAGTATCATCTCTTTATGCAAACTCAAACAACGGCAGTTTCCTTCACGTTGCATTCTGCAGCTCAGTGAAGTGCAGCTTGAAAAATGCTCTGTTTTTACAGACGCTTTGGGAGCTGTGGTTTATGGTCACAGTGTTGCCGTCACTGGATGTTGCAGACAAATGACTGAAAACTTTGAAGATGTTGATCTAGTGACTGCATTGTGTGCGTTCCTGTGTACTTCCTGTGTTTTACTTTTGTTCCGCTTTATATTTTATATGTGTGCGTTCCCACCGCAGGCTTTGTTACTCTCATCACTGTGGGGATCCTGCTCTGTGAGCCTCTTCCTGTGGCTTTTCCTCTTTTTTTTTTTCTTTACCCGCCCTAATTATATTTTGATTTCAGTTTTCCTTTGTTGTCATTTAGGATTTGAGTTTGGGCGTTGTTTTTGGTTTTTCACTTTCTGCAATGCAGTCAGGGAGTTGTTGATCCTTTAGGAGCTCTAACTTTGATGAAGAGCAGCACAAAAACACTTGATTTGACTTTTTAGGCTTACTTATATTGACTTGCATTAGTTAATATTCACTGTAGATTACAATAATGTGGCAAAACGGGGATTTGTCTGACTCATCTTGATTAAAATGTTGAGGATTCTGCCCCCTTACTTTCCTTTCCTCTTTGGCGCTGGGTGCAGCCCCACCAGAGACCTGCTAAGCTCTATTCCACACTTGACTTGGGCTTAAAATGGAGTGACTAAGCACAGATTTAATATTGGACTTATAGCTACTTAGCAATGGAAAGTACAAACTGTCAGCTTTCCTCTGATATATAAAAACTTGTCAAGTTAGCAACTCGGTTTGTTTGCAGCAATAAAATGTAAAAGCTTTCTCTAATAACATGCTGACTGCTTGACTGCACCTCCATCACGAAAGCTAAAGTGTGATTTTATTTTTGAGAGGGTTATTTTGTGTGTGTGTGTGTGTGTGTGAGAGAGAGAGAGAGAGAGAGAGGGAGAGAGGGAGAGAGTGAAGGAGAGAGAGAAAGCTGAGGAAGAAGGGACACTAAAGAAGGGATATTGGGGAGAGGAGCTCTACGCTCTGCCGGCCAAATATAAAGGCTTATAAAGGCTACCAGTCAACATGCATGACCTATTTACGGTCAGGCACACTGCCACACAAATACACACCAAACCACAATGATGTTATTTTCCCTGCAGTTATTTGGGAAGAGTGCGTGGTGTTTGTAATTAGACTAACCTGACTGTATAAAGCAGGTGAAACAACCAGTGTCTGAAACATCTGGCTGTGGTCAACAGTATCTTGCCTGTGCAGTGGCTGGGAAAGAATGATGCTCCAAAACATCTGCTCATTAGGTCAGCCATCTAAAATTTAGTTATTTTTAGCTTCTGGGCTGTTTCTCCTTCCATTCTTCATTTTTTTTCCTCCTTGGACAGCTGGCCTGTGACTCTATCTTCCTCGCTGGCTACAGCTGTGGGATTTGCCCCTGTTGTTGCCATAACATCTGGCAGATGATAATTTGCAGGTTGTATGGCAGCTTTATGGACTCCTGTTGTGATTTCCGTGCATGTCCACTGTCCAGGTGCAGGATAAGATGTAAGACTGACCTTTTAAACTTTGAGGGACAGGCTGCTGATCTAAAAGAAAGCAACAACATATAAAAAAAATGTTCTTTTCAGTATGTGGCCTGGGAGTCAGAGTAAAGGTGTGTATTTATTCACCTGTTCAGATGATGATGCGCAGAGCGCTGGGCCCATGTGCCTGATAGAGAGTCTGTGTGTTAAGGAATCCAAGTCTGTCCTTGAGTCAAGCAGTAAGGACCTTGTCTGCCTTGACGATGTAAGCTCAGTGATTCATGCTGTGACTGTGCCACTGACCCGTAAGATGACTCTCATGGGGGTGCGGAGACAGGCTGCATCCATCACAATGCCAAAGAGCTGGGCAAGATGTACCCTAACACACACATGGAGACACTGGATACACTGAGTGAAGAGTTTATAGCCCTGCAGAGGGCTATGTATGGGAACAGCTGTGCGTGGAGCTGAATGTCTGCTCAGCAACTATGCCCATGCAGGCCCACAGTGGGTAGCTGTGAGGCTGTGTGGGCAACCTGTATCTTTTCCACATGGGACAGAAATGGGCTCACAGCAGTTTTGCCCTGTGGGGCCCTCTATGGTTTTTTATGTGCAAACCCAAACTCTATATTAGCATTTTTGGCCTTTCTGCCCCCAAGAGGGAATTCTGTGGATAGCCCACTATAGGCTGTCTATAGAAAACACATGTAGGGCACATATAGGATATCCCATGTGGTGTCTGTATTTTGGTTATAATAAGGAAACACAAGACAGGGAAATGTGACAATTGTTGAGAAATAGTGTCAGAATTATGAGGCTGAGATAATCTGACTGATTCAAAACATCAGTAAACTCTGCTGTCAGAGAATATTCCAATTTCTAAAACATACTAACATGTTATGCATAGGATTTGAGTGGAGGGCTGTTTGGTTGGTTGGTTTTGAGTGGGTCGCTCTATAGTGTAGTAGTTTACATACTTGCCTAATAAGCAATAAATCCCATGGGAGAAAGCACAATCTGCAGGGGGCTGCGTTGGAAGGGCATCTGGTGTAAAACTCTGTTTAATGAAGCATGCAGATCTACCTGTTGTGGTGACACCCTTTTTTTAAAAAAATGAGGTTTTCCCACTGGGACCTGTCTGGGCCCCATAGCGCAGAGCCCAGATGTGACCTATATTTCATGTTGGTACTGGGACCTGTGTGTCTGCCCACAGTAGCCCCACACAGGCTCCCAGGGCATATCGTCGCTCGATGTGTCAGAATTTTAACTCAAAAGGTTTTTTACAGGCAAATGTTCAACATCTTAACATTAACGTGCCAAAATCTTAACATTTTCAAATGAGCAATAAATCACAAGTACTGAACTGTATTCTGTGTAACCTTTTATAAACCTTTTATAAAACATCCTCAGGGGACCATGAATGTCAATCTATGTTTTCAAGACATTTTGATTAAAAAAAAAAAAAGAAAACTAAGAATTTTCTGCAAATGTTGAATGTTGTCTTTCATCCTGACAGCAGTCAGACTGTATAATCCACACATACAATAGATACCTGCAAAAATATACGTGTGTGTATTATCACTCCCACTACACCTTTTCCAAATATGAAAAATTCTCTGTGGGTGTATTTACTCTATATTCCGACAATTTGTGGATGGCAGAAATCACTCTTGTATAGTTTTTTGCCTTTTTAAAATTTGTATACTTTCTGTCCTTTCTGTGTGGAGCTAACATGTTCTCCCTGTGTTTGCGTGGGTTCTCTCTGGGTCCACAGAGTCCAAAGACATGCAATTAGTGGGGTTAGATTGACTGGTAATTCTAAATTGCTCATAGGTGTGAATCTCAGTGTGAATGGTTGTCACTCTCTCTGTGTTAGCCCTGCAACAGACTGGCAACCTGTCCAGGGTGTACCCCGCCTCTCTCCCTATACTAGAATAGAATAGAATAGCTTTTTTATTGTCACTGTTACAAGAACAATGAAAGGCAGTTTGGCATCTCTCCATGTGTGTGGAGTACACAATAGCGTAAGTATTTACACAATAACAGACAAATTTACATTTACACAAGAAAGATATGTACAAGTTATACATACACCTGCAAACATACACGCACATGCAGGGATAGGGGCAGGGATAGCTCAGTAGGTAAAGTGTTGGCCCCGTGATCGGAAGGTCAGGGGTTCGATTCCCCTGAACGGCTACCCTAAGGTTCCCCTGAGCAAGGTACCGTCCCTACACGCTGCGCCCAATGGCAGCCCACAGCTTCACTGAGTGAATGGGTTAAATGCAGAGAGGAATTTCCCCATGGGGATCAATAAAGTATACATTATTATTATTATATATACATACATGCATCCGTACATACGTATACATGCCATCTAACTAGCAGGTGCATTGAGAGGTGCAGTGTGATCAGTGATATTGCACATTGAGTGTGTGGGGTAGCTGGGGTAGGCTCCAGCACCCCAGCTGAAAGAATGGATGGATTTCTATTTTTTATTTCTCTATCTCCAATTCACTTTTTCTTGCTGACACATGTGTTGCTGTAACAGTGTGGGATTAATAAAGTCTGTGCCTCTGCCCACCAGCCTCTAGGCCTGTGTGATTGAGGGTTAAAGAAGTACATTCTTTGACTTGAAGCAAATAATGACCAAAAACACCACTTTTTAACTTCACGGTTCCTTTAAAATATGTTCCAGATAGCATCCAGCAGTTTGTGGCACTAGAGAAAAGTCATTTCATATTATTCAGATGATAGTTGATTGGATGCAATCTAAATATTTAGCAGGGTAAAAGGTGCAAGAAGGAGAAAAATCATCACAGTGTTTCCACAACAGTCATCCTGAAGACACAAGGACACAGAACCTGATGTGTGATTTAATCTCATTATTTCAGGACTTTGATAGACTTTTGCTAGTTTTTCTGATCTCTCTGTTTTTCTCCTGGGCACTATTCCACCGAGTTTGCCGCTTTGTTGTTGTGGTCATGGTGAGTTGCTGATGGTTGACAGTCCGAGGCCGAGTTGCTGCTGAGAAGTAGGTCAGTCTGTTTCTGCACAGCAGCTTCTCTGTGTTTTGAGTTTTGTCTCCCAGCGAAAAAAGAGATTGTGCCAGATTTCTACCAGATTGTTCAGATATGGGATCTGTAAACACAGTGTTTTCCAGGCCTGTCAAAAATTGAAGGACTTATCCACCTTGAGGCTTAGTAGATGAGACAGAATCTCTGGAGGATTTTTTTTCCTACAGCTTGTGTTTGTGTGATTGTGTGTGAAAATACGAATATGTGCATATGTGTGCATAGAATTTGTCAGCCGTCATTTATATTTAGCTTAAATCCCATTTCATCCTGTTTGATCCGATTGATGCCAATGCATTGAAACAGTCGGATATGATTAGGCATTTTAGAGGCTGTTTTCTTATAAGAAATTTGAAGCAACGGCCTCATCGAGAAAAAGAGAGAGCCTAGCGACTTTTGGCTCTTTTAACTGTGTGGCTGGCCCTCTGAAAACTGCCCATTACTCACAAACCAAGCCATATATTATTAATCTGTTCAGCTCTGCCTTCCTCCTCTGCCAGCATCAGAGTACATTTTAACATGAAACAGCATCAGAGTGCATTTTAACATGATACTCCCTGGTGGTGATGATATATTCTCTCTCATTTCCACTTGATCTGAAAAACAAACAAACAGTTTAACATTTGGGGGTTTCTGGTCAGTAGTTTTTGTTTGAGAGAAAAAAAAAACTTTCTTCAAGCCAAACTTTCTTATTAAACGGCATCTTCCTCAAGTATGAAAGTTCTGCTAGCTGGATGGACACAGAGTCCTGTTCCAGATCCAATGCCAGGTGCTCTTTGACTGTCTTCATGTTGAAAACAGTGTGTGGGAGAGATGACCGGCTGCCTGAAGGAATGCTAAAGCACAAATGATTCATCTCTTTTTCCCTGAAAGCATTTTTAATTCATACCCAGCAAAATGTCAAACTTGCATTGAAGCGTACCTGTTCAAATGCATGCAATGGCTCAAACACCTATTCCTTGTCACAGCGTGCATGGTTTCCACACACACTGTGATTATTAAGGAGCTCCATCTTTGTTTATGCACGGTGATTATAATAAATTCATTGTGTTTGTCAAAATGGAGCAGACAGCCTCGATGCTGGAAGGAGAGCGGAGGGAGATGCAAGATGCATGAATTCAGCTGAAGCAAGAAGCTCCCTCTCATGGCTCCAGGCGTCCCAGTTCTCCAACTGAAACCACAGATAAATTAGTGAAAAGACAAATCTTCTAAACTATCTTAAAGCGCTCCTTGTTCCTGTGACGGGATCTCATCTGCTATGTTTAAGCGTTGTGTCACGAAATGCCCCAAATCTCTGCAGTAAATTCTCAACTCCTTTACTTAAACTGCTGAAGACATTGATAATTTACAGCATTGTGGATTTAGGCCAGTTTTAATGAGCTTGGGAGCTGATAGGTTATATTAGAGGCTCCATCTTTCTTTCTTACATCCTCTTTCCCTTCTTCATCACATATTTATTCCATCCTTGTTTTCTATTTCTCCCTTCACTTCGTTTCTGTAAATCCTATTTTCCCCTTTTTCTCGTCTTGCAGGTGTCTAGCGCACTCACCCTGCCTGTAACAGGCGAGGAGTCCGAGGACCAGGGCCATGACTGGCTCTCCTGGCCATGGTGGGCGTGCCTTAGTGCCATGGCCGAAGCTGTGGCGATGGGTCCTGGCTACTTCATTGGTTACTATGATAACCTTGACACTGCCGGGAAACAGCCACGCCTGTCCGCCACGGTGCGAGTGTTCAGCCCAGCTAAGGTCAGTGTCGTGCCAGCGAAGGCGGCTCACCAACATCCCAGAGGGCATTCCTACAGAGACACGGCTCCTGGACCTCAGCAAAAACCGGCTCCGCTGGGTGCAGGCGGGAGACCTGGCACCGTACCCACGACTGGAGGAAGTGGACTTCAGTGAGAATCTCATCTCCACCTTAGAACCGAATGCCTTCTCCACCCTCCAGAGTCTTAAAGTGCTGAAGTTAAGGGGGAACCAGTTGAAGTTGGTGCCCATGGGAGCCTTTGCCAAGCTTGGCAATCTTACCAGCCTAGACCTTAGTGAGAACAAGATGGTGATTTTATTGGACTACACCTTCCAGGATCTGAAAAGTCTAAAACACCTAGAGGTCGGAGACAACGACCTGGTTTATATATCCCACAAGGTAACCTCTCAAGCATCTGGCCAGTAGTGAACCGAGCTTATTGATGAAATGGGAAATGGATACAAGAATTTGCACTTTATTTTAAAAAATCCTGGTGTGACATTTTGGCAAAGTCTATTCGTTTTCCTGCCAAGATAAAAACATTGATACCCGTTACACAGCATCCAAGGAACACATTTCCAGCTTCCCCATGAACAAATAAAAAAAGCACTCAGCTCAGTGTTTGGTTTGTTACTTAGACTACATTTAGAAGAAACCAGACACATCTGAATATTTGTTTTGTGTGTCAAAAAATAAAATGATAAATTTAAATATTGTTTTACTGTTTAAATACTAACAAACTGCTTAACAGCAGCACACATTCAAATAGAGTGTGTAAAATTTGATTCTGTTACTTTTATTTGAATTTATTGTTTATAATTACATATTAAGAGATTAAGGCACTATTAAAACACCAACTATAGATGAGACCTCAGAGAAAACCAGAAAAATTTCTCAGCACTTTTAAAACTCGTAATACTCAGAGCTGGTTGCTATGGCCACAAATCTGATATTTTCCTTTGAGAAAGATTATGGAATATTAAAAATTAAACGAGTCTGTGTGTACTTTTCTTGGCATGTACCTCTTGTTTGTCACATACAATAACAACAACAAAACGGTGAAATACTGAACCAACTTTCATCTGTTTGTCTTACTTAAACATAAGCAAACAGTGATTCCCATTATGTTTTTCTTATCTCCAGGCATTCTCAGGTCTGCTGGGGTTGGAGGACCTCACAATAGAGCGCTGCAACCTGACATCCATCTCTGGTCAGACGCTGTCTTACCTCCGCAGCCTGGTCACTCTTCGCCTTCGCCACCTCAGCATCACTGCCCTGGAGGATCAGAACTTTCGCAAGCTGTCAAACTTGCGGGGTTTGGATATCGACCACTGGCCGTACCTGGAGTATATTTCCCCTCTTAGTTTTCAGGGCCTGGACCTCCACTGGCTCTCCATCACCAACACCAACATCACTTCTGTCCCCTCGGCCTCCTTTAAGAACCTTGTCCACCTCACCCACCTTAACCTGTCCTACAACCCCATCACCACATTAGAGCCTTGGGCCTTCAAAGACTTGCTGAGGCTGAAGGAGCTTATCATGGTAAGCACAGGTTTGATGACGGTGGAGCCCCATGCCCTCGGAGGCCTCCGACAGATCCGGGTACTCAACTTCTCCTCAAACGACCTGCAGACACTGGAAGAGGGCTCCTTCCATTCTGTCAACAGTCTGGAGACCCTCAGAGTGGACGGGAACCCCCTGATGTGTGACTGCCGTCTGTTGTGGATCCTGCAAAGACGCAAGACCCTCAACTTTGACGGCAGAGTGCCGGTGTGTGTGGGGCCGGTGGAGGTGCAAGGCGTCAGCCTCAGTTCCTTCACCGATTCTGCACTCTTCGATCACTTCACATGCCAGAAACCTAAGATACGCAACCGAAAGCTGCAGCAGGTAATGAATGGTGACGGGTTTGTTAAACTTTCTACAACCATAAACACGGTTGTTTAAAGGTATTAAAATATTCCTACATATAGATATCTGCTGTGCTTTTTTAAATCTATGCATTTATTCATCCACTCACTCTTTTTCTCCAGATGATCGCTCGTGAAGGCCAACCGGTGAGTTTTCTGTGTCGAGCCGAAGGAGACCCTCCCCCTTCTATTGTCTGGATTTCCCCACAGCGCAGGCGGATCACAACTAAGAGTTCAGGGCGCATTATAGTTCACCCAAGTGGCACCCTGGAGATCCGCTACGCCCAGCTCACCGACAGTGGGACATACATCTGCATAGCCAGTAACGCCGGAGGCAATGACACCTACTTTGCCACACTCACGGTGCGTGGCCAGCCGCTGGATGCCGCCTCAGCCTTCTTCCTCAACCGCTCACTGTACAGCAGCGAGTTCTTCAACGACACAAATCTAAACAGCACACGCGTTTTCCTCAAGTTCACCTTTGACCTGACCACTATCTTGGTCTCCACGGCAATGGGCTGCATCACGTTCCTCGGGGTTGTCCTCTTCTGTTTCCTGCTGTTGTTCGTGTGGAGCCGGGGACGCGGGCAACGCAGGAACAACTTCACAGTGGAGTACTCCTTCCGGAAATCTGAACCTGCCACTGGAAGCTCTTCGGGAGGGACCAGGAAGTTTAACATGAAAATGATATGAAACAACGCAGCCAGGGGTCCCTCGGGGGAGGCATGAGCACGTCCCATAAACGTGTTTGACACACGCAAACGCACACAGCCTCTGACTCGCAAAGAAGCTTGACAGCACAAGTCCCTGTCCGTGGCTCCACTCATTCGAGCGCCCACATCAAAACCAGAGCCACTTCTCAATTTGGTCTGATTTGTGAACAAAAACAATCTGACCCTGATCTCTCAGCAGTTTTATTCAGCTTGTGGTCAAAATTTGCTTAAATTACACCTCAAGGAGTGCTAGCTACTTGTCATTTATGCTTAATAGGCACAGAAGAAAGAACATAATAGGTGATAAGATGTAAATTGGCATGATCACTGGCCTGTGGAACAGTGATAGTCCTGTTTCTCATTTACTTTAATGAGAAATGATAAGATTTCCTTTTTAATTTCAATTTCTCTCTTTTTTTGTAGAGTCAAGGATTGGAAATGAAATTCAGTACAGAGAGCTTCTGTCCATTAATTACGCTCTCTAAAGCCTGCCGTGCTGCTAATCATGCATGTAGCTTTAAGCTGTGAGTTTGTACCATTCATAAAAACACATGGCTTTGAAAGACAGTTAAATATGTTTTTCTATTTATTCTGACCACCGCTGAGTAGTAAGGATTACAAAGAGCAAAACGTTTTATGAATATTATCATATGGCCTTTGCTTTTATGCACAAAAGCTGAAAAATAATAAGATTTCCATAAAGCAAGAAAAAAAATCTGGCTTTTCTTCTTTGTGAGGTTTTACAACATTAGCTGTGTGGGTTTGGGACGAGCGCACCAGCTGAGAGTTGCTGTAGCTGCCTGTGGCTCGGTGGGTTTGGTTTGGAAGTCGTGCCCACCAGTCACAGGCCGCCACTGTAACCATGCCAACCAACACAGGAGGGACCAGGATGGTGGCCACAGGAGGGTTGCTGGGTAGAAGAGGAGGGTGACTTCTGCTCCCTCTGCCCTGCATCCCGTTCATGCTCTTCTTCAACACGAGAGGGTCAACCTGCCTCCTACCCCTCGTCCCTGCTGTGTTGGTGGACAACCAACCCTACCAGCGCTGCCAGGGGGGAGCAGCCTGGCGAGTTGGTTCATACTTAGAGGCAGACAGAGGACACACGGTCCCACTAGGAGATGTTCACATTAACACACATAAACACCCTCATCCTACGAGTGGAAGGCGGCACACGTACAGCCCCTTTTCTCAGGAAAAGTGTAATAACTAGCCTACAGAGTGAGAATGGTTAGGCATATTTACTCTGATAAACTGTAAAACATTCCAGCAATACTTTATGTGGAGCCATAAAGCTAAAAGTCCATTCTCTGAGAGAGAAGTGATGTGAATTCGTGAGTGCATAAGCTAAGCCATAGTTGTGTAGGTTGTATTTTTATACAGTAGTGTGTGCATGATTCAGTTATATAATTATTGCCACTGCCATCTTACAAGCTGTCGCAATGATCACAAGACCATCTGCTGTCACCGGGCTTGCATAAAGTTTCACCTCATAACACGTGCACACACACACATGCATGCACGCGCTCAGAGGAGATAAAACCACATCGAGGTTATTTGGGCTGATAGGAACAACAGTCAGTGACACACGAACCAATGAAAAACCACAAATCACAAAGTGCGGCATTTGCTGCTCTCTGTCTGTCTCTCAGAGGGC